>CM029013.1:64967460-65282460 GCA_016801055.1 Panax notoginseng | reverse complement strand
AGTTTGTATGTGGTCAGACATCATGTATGATAGTGGAAACATACTCTTTAAGCTCTTAGTATATTTCTGTCCTCCTCATTCTAACGGGGTGCATTTTTGACACTTCTAAAGTTGGGTTCTCATCACTCTATTGTTGTTCACCAAAATCAATTATTCAGTGACATATAATATACGACACACCCATCTTAGGTCCTCAATACAATTATATATTGCATGTCATGCAGTTTTATAATGTATTGAGAAACTTCCATAGTCTCGGACCATCACACTATTCCCCTGTTATCCCCGCTCGACCCAACTACACTCTTAATACCTGAAAAGAATTGTGAAGCAAAAAGGTGAGCACAAATAGCCCAGTAAAGAATATTATGACTAAGATAATTAATTTATCAATAACCTTCATCAGTAATAAATTAGATATTTAGAATATATGGTAGATGATAAAAGTTTTCAACCATAATTGCAGCGGAATCAACAATCCATTAGAATAGTCAAGTAGAACATAATGTCTACTATATCCTCCAAATTAAAAGTCCATCGTTAATATTTCATTATATTAGGAATATACATGAGAATGTTATTCCTATTTATATATGATTTGATTATGATATAATGAATGAATATGCAAGTATGCTTGCATTAAGAAAAGCTGTAAAGTCCATTGATAGATAATAAGAATATATGTACAAGGACTTAGAATGACTTGATCAAATATGTTAGGTTGATCCTACATAAGCAAAACAACTTTGTAAAGTCCTTAAAAAGAAATGATGTACAAGGACTATAAATATAGAAAGATCAAGCTTGTTAGGTTGATCTTATAATGTAATAGATAGGCTTGTCTGATCGTTGAACACTGCACAAACATCGTAGTCTGTCTGGAGAGTCAAGAAAAACTCGAGAACTATCAAGGCAGAATCGTAGTTTGCAAGATAGTAGATCTCAGAGTTCGTAGTCTGCCAGGAGAGACGAGGAAGGATCGTAGTGTATCGAGAAGAACTTTCTCAGAGCCATATTCTGCTGAGGAAGTCATGTTCAGAATCGTATAGACAACCTGTTTAAGAGCTGACTGAGCATCTGCCAGAGCCAAGTCAAAGAATAGTAGGCCACACTTGAAGTAGTGGGTCTACTGATCATATCAGAGATAGAAATCGTAGTCGAGCCAGATAAGACGAGGACATCAAGCATAAAGATAGAAATTGTAGTCTGTCAAGATCTGATCTCGGGATCGTAGTGTCTACAGAACCAAATGTGAATCGTATTTGCAGAGAACTAAGATTTCAACAGAGGTGCTCACAATGCCAAGGCAGAATCGTAGAGTCAGCACGATTCTCAACAAATGAGCAGTCCCAGAATATCCAAAGTATGAAGCCTCTGGTCTGAGTTGTAAAGATACATTCCATCTGAAGGAAACCGGAGAGCACTTAACGAATAACATGCAAGCTAACAGAAGATCTAAGCGCCAACCCAATCAACACCCAGATTGAGTTGTGAAGCCATTCGAGAAGAAGTCTTCCACAAGCCAATCAGAAGAAGACTTCAGTAAAAGTGACTGACTAAAGAAAGTCAGTAAGTGCAGTAGCTGTCAAAAAAATAAGACAACGATCTTGTGATTAACCAGGATCGTAGTGTTTGCCAAACAAAGTAGGAATCGATGCAGTTTACACAAAGATATTGGCCAACTTCGGAAGAACAAGGCAAAAGTGATTAAGAATGGATCAGACCATTGATGATAAGTGACGGGAGATCACAAGGAGAAAGAGAGATGAGCATGCCACAAATCTGATGTGTATTGCTATTCAGAAGAGGCCAGAACAAGAAGTCAAGCTATCAGTTCCTGAGATCAGTTAAGGCAAACAGATGTGTTGAAGCACTGTACAAGAGATGGAAGAGATGTTCTACATTGAAGATCCAATGAACACTCTTCAAAATCGTAGGTTTGTCTCAACCAGTCTGAGCAACATTCAACAAGACACACTACGATCAGGTCCAAGAACATCCGCATCAGAATCGTAGAGTTCGGTCATCTGAAGATTGAAGCATTGGCAACGGTTTAATCTGAAGACTGATATTCGAACGCTACTAATTGAGAGCATCGACGCAGAAGAATAATTTTTGATACTCTAATCGAGAAGTCAGAAAGAAGAAATAAAGATGACTACCAACCTGACACAGAAAGGTGACAACTCTGAGGCGGTAGGTATGGTAGTAGATTGCAGTGACAGAAAGGTAAAAAAGGAGATGTCATGTCACATCTGCAGTCTCCACCAAATAACTCGAGATCTGCGAAGCAATTCAAATAGCTCGTGTAAGACCCCAATTTTTATAAATAAAGATGAATTTTCTATAAATATCATTTTTGAATATTATGGAGTTAATTTGATATAATGTTATAGTTGTGGGTAATATTTATAAATTTTGCAAAGTACGCAAGTTGCTATATAATATTCGATTGGTCGGGGAATATTCGTTTTAACAGGGAATATTCGTATAACGACACAATCATTGGTGGACCCCACAACGGAATTATTGTCGGATTGAGAAAACGACAAAAATATTTTATTAAAAATAACGGCGGAAGTTTTACCATTGTTACTGTTGAACTACTCGGTAGTAAAAGTACAGTAATACGTGTGGTTGCATAGTAGCACACAGTATTAATTATTAATGCTTATGTGAGAAGTCACTCAGTTTGATTCCATTATTGTCAGTTAATAATATGAATTATTTAGCGATAATGACGTTTTGTTTTATTCGTATTATTAACGTAATAAAACAGAAACATCTTTTTATATAAAACAAAATACTTTATTAAAGTTATTCTATAAATAGAATATATTATATTTTATTTAAAAGATTTTTCTTTAAATATGGACCGTCAGATTAAAGTAATCAATCTGGACCGTTCATGGATTAGTTACTATGCATTCTATTTTTCTATAAATAGCAGCTCATTCCTTCATTATTTCTTACGAATTCACTGAACTCTAGAGAGAGAAACTATAGAGAGAAACTATAGAGAGAGAGAAGAAGAGTATTCTGCTACTTAACTACTTCCTTACTTCAGCTCTTCTTTAAAACGGTAAGGGGTGTTATTCTTTCTTATTCATGAAGAGAACTTCTGTTATTCCATTCTTTATTATTCTGTTGGAATAACCAGTATATGCGGTCTACCCTATACTTGGTGACATTCTTCTATTATTCTGTTGGAACATCCTGTCTGTGTGTTTTACACCGGACCTGGTTCCGTTTTTATTATTATTCTGTTGGAACATCTTGTCTGTGTGTTTTACACCGGACCTGGTTTCGTTTTTATTATTATTCTGTTGGAACATCCTGTCTGTGCTTTTATGCCGGACCTGGTTCCATTATTTATTATTCTGTCGGAATATCCTATCTGTGCGTTTACGCCGGACCTGGTTCCATTATTTATTATTCTGTTGGAATAACCTGTCTGTGCGGTCTATCGCATGCATGGTGATTTCTTTTGTTATTCCATTCTTTATTATACTCAGTTGGTTAAGTTTTGACTTCTATACTCCATGAAATTTGTGGAATATCCTTGATAATTGCGTTTCATCCAGTATCTTTTCATGAAAATATTCTCCTGATCATTCTTGAATTATACTCCACCAAGCAGTATCATGTTGACAATTTGAACGTTGTTAATTCTTGGATAAATTAATTCTTGAACTTGTTTTTATTGAATTCTTATATCATTGTCATCATCCTCATGTTTATATTCTGTTGAAAGTCATCTGTGGCCTGTAGTGCATAGATGGACTTGGTATGATTATGACCAGGGATTATTCGGTGTAATCATGACCGTAATGTTACAAATGATGTGGTAAAAGTCCTCATTGGCCCGTAGTGCATTGATGGACAGTTGTTGGCATGATCATGACCATTAATGAATATACGAATATCCTTGGCCGTAGTACAGGGGTGATTCGATGATGTGGATTATTTTATTAAGCTGAGTCTCAGCGATCACAGTGTTGGAAAATCTTTTAAATCATAAAAGATAGTAGAGTTTATTTTCTACTTGACTCTTTTAATGGATTGCTTATTCCGCTACAGTTAAACTTGATGTCTATTGTATTTTATCAGTTTAACATTGTTGAAGGCTAATGATAATTTATTATGCATTATCTTAGTCATAATATTTCTTACTGGGCTAGTTGAGCTCACCCTTTCTTTCACTGTTCTCTTCAGGAAATGAGAACGTAGCTGGGGCAAGTCGGGGAACGGAGTGATGGTCCGAATGATAGTATTAGTTAGTAGTCCTCACTATTCTATGTAATGGTGTGTTAATAAATGTAACGAGGACTCCTTTTGAGTATGAATACTCTCTAGAAGATAATATTTGTATTCAAACTCACAGTTTATGTTTTGTCGTATTGTACACGACAGTTGTATTAGTAAGTTGTATTTGTATTCTGTACTATGTATCTGACGACCCAAGATGGGTGATGTATACCTATTTTTGGGGGGCGTCACAGCTCGCAATGACTATATTCCAACAGGAAGATTGTGGAGAAGTATTGTAAGACCCCAACTTTTATAAATAAGGATGAATTTTTTATAAATATCATTTTTGAATATTATGGAGTTAATTTGATATAATAGTTGTGGGTAATATTTATAAATTTTGCAAAGTACGCAAGTTGTTATATAATATTCGATTGGTCGGGGAATATTCGTTTTAATAAGAAATATTCGTACAACGACACAATCATTGGTGGACCCCACAACGGAATTATTGTCAGATTAAGAAAACGACAAAAATATTTTATTAAAAATAACGGCGAAAGTTTTACCATTGATACTGTTGAACTACTCGATAGTAAAAGTACAGTAATACGTGTGGTTGCATAGTAGCACACGGTATTGATTATTAATGCTTATGTGAGAAGTCACTCAGTTTGATTCAATTATTGTCAGTTAATAATATGAATTATTTAACGATAATGAAGTTTTGTTTTATTCGTATTATTAACGTAATAAAACAAAAACATCTTTTTATATAAAACAGAATACTTTATTAAAATTATTCTATAAATAGAATATATTATATTTTATTTAAAAGATTTTTTTTAAATATGGACTGTCAGATTAAAGTAATTAATCTGGACCGTTCATGGATTAGTTACTATGCATTCTATTTTTCTATAAATAGTAGCTCATTCCTTCATTATTTCTTACGAATTCACTGAACTCTAGAGAGAGAAACTATAGAGAGAGAGAAGAAAAGTATTCTGTTACTTAACTACTTCCTTATTTCAGTTCTTCTTTAAAACGGTAAGGGGTGTTATTCTTTCTTATTCATGAAGAGAACTGTTGTTATTCCATTTCTTATTATTCTGTTGGAATAACCTGTATACGCGGTCTACCCTATACTTGGTGACATTCTTCTATTATTCTGCTGGAACATCCTGTTTGTGTATTTTACACCGGACCTGGTTCCGTTTTTATTATTATTCTGTTGGAACATCCTGTCTGTGTGTTTTACACCGGATCTGGTTCCGTCTTGTTATTATTCTGTTGGAACATCCTGTTTGTATGTTTTACACCGGACCTGGTTCCATTATTTATTATTCTATCGGAATATCCTGTCTGTGCGTTTACGCCGGACCTGGTTCTACTATTTATTATTCTGTCGGAATATCCTGCCTGTGCGTTTGCGCCGGACCTGGTTCTATTATTTATTATTCTGTTAGAATAATCTGTCGGTGCGGTCTATCGCATGCCGGGTGATTTCTTTTGTTATTCCATTCTTTATTATACTTAGTTGGTTAAGTTTTAACTTCTATACTCCATGAAATTAGTGGAATATCCTTGATAATTGCAGTTCATCCAGTATCTTTTCATGAAAATATTCTTCTAAGCATTCTTGAATTTTACTCCACAAAGTAGTATCATGTTGACAATTTGGACGTTGTTAATTCTTGGATAAATTAATTCTTGAACTTGTTTTATTGAATTCTTATATCATTGTCATCATCCTCATGTTTATAAAATGTTGAAAGTCATCTGTGGCCTGTAGTGCATAGATGGACTTGGTATGATTATGACCATGGATTATTCGGTATAATCATGACCGTAATGTTACAAATGATGTGGTAAAAGTCCTCATTGGCCCGTAGTGCATTGATGGACAGTTGTTGGCATGATCATGACCATTAATGAATACATAAATATTCTTGGCCCGTAGTGCATGGATAATTATGGTCATGATACTAACGAATATCCTTGGCCGTAGTGCAGGGGTGATTCGATGATGTGGATTATTTTATTAAGCTGAGTCCCAACGATAACAGTGTTGAAAAACCTTTTAAATCATAGAAGATAGTAGATTTTATTTTCTACTTGACTCTCTTAATGGATTGCTTGTTCCGCTGCAGTTAAACTTGATGTTCGTTATATTTTATCAGTTTAACACTGTTGAAGGCTAATGATAATTTATTCTGTACTATCTTAATCATAATATTTCTTACTGGGCTAGTTGAGCTCACCCTTTCTTTCACTGTTCTCTTCAGGAAATAAGAATATAGCTGGGACGAGTCGGGAAACGGAGTGATGGACCAGATGATAGTATTAGTAGTCCTCACTATTCTGTTAAATAGTGTGACAATAATTGTAATGAGGACGGACTCTTTTTGAGTTTGTATAGTCTCTAGTAGACAATAATTGTATTCAAACTCACAGTTATGTTTTGTCGTATTGTACACGACGGTTGTATTAGTAAGTTGTATTTGTATTCTGTACCATGTATCTGACGACCCAAGATGGGTGATGTATACCTAATTTTGGGGGTGTCACAGTTGGAATCAGAGCTTAGGGATATGATCACTGGCTAAGATGTGAGAATAGAACTAGGAGGGGAGAGACGGGGAATTCCTTCGCTAGTATGACCTACCTAAGTTTATTTGCATGGTATTTAATTGGTCGGTCCGAATATAAGGATAATATATGACATATCAATTAACTTTTGTTTTGTGGCAGTATCTGAAAATGGCATCTGAGAATGTTGAGAGTAGCAATGGAGCACAGGCGACTGTTGATTCACCACATATCAATAATCAGGATAATGTGCATCAGGAAGGTGACAATCCTCATGCAAACAACAACACTGACTAGATGATGAATGATGGAATGTTTAGAAACTTTATGCAGTTCATGCAACAGCAGGCGAGAGCGGCTCCTGTCCAAAATGTAGGTGGAAACATTGAAAACTCTCGGACGGTCACCGCTAAACAGTTCAAGGAGCTGGGACCACCAGAGTTTAAGGGAGAGCCAAAACCACTTATAGCGGAAACATGGATAAAGTAGATCACCAAGATATTTGATGTCTTGGGATGCTCCGAGGAGCAAAAGGTTCCCTTAGCCGCCTTTATGTTGCGAGGAGAGGCAGATTACTGGTGGGAATCGATTAAGCGTACTCAACCTGCCGCACTAAAGATGTCTTGGGAGAAGTTCCAAGAGCTGTTCAATGACAAATACTTTTCTGAAAGTGTTCGTCACATGAAGGAGGTGGAGTTCATCAAATTGGAGCAGAATATTATGACCGTGTCGCAGTATGAGACTAAATTTGCTGAGTTGTCCCGATTTGCGTCCCACTTAGTGGATAATGAGGAGCGAATGACGCGAATGTTTTTGCGAGGTTTTAAACCTGAGATACGTCAACATCTTATTTCTCATAAACTGTGTTTGTATTCAGATGTTGTGAAATAGGGCTCAGTTAGTGGAGCGCGATAACGAGTCAACGCAACAAAAAGAGAGCAGTCGGCAAAATGATAATACCAGTGAGAGCAGTCATCGAAGCGGTGACAACAAGTTGAAGAAGTGCGAGTTCTAGCTGGAGGAGGTAGCATTCCTTGGGCACGTAGTATCAAGTCGTGGAATATCTGTTGACCCGGCAAAGATTGAAGCTATTCAAAGCTGGGAGCAACCTAAATCAGTGACCAAAGTATGTAGCTTTCTTGGTTTAGCTGGTTATTATCAGAGATTCGTGGAAGGATTTTCTCGAATCGCTACTCCATTAACTCAGCTGACTCGGAAAGATACAAAGTTCGGTTGGAGCGAAGAATGTGAGAAGAGTTTTCAAGAACTCAAGAGGAGACTCATTTCAGCACATGTTCTAACAATACCATCTGGCTCGGAGGGATTTGTCATCTACAGTGATGCTTCGAGCAAAGGGTTGGGATGCGTTCTCATGCAATATGGAAAAGTCATAGCCTATGCATCAAGACAACTCAAGGAATATGAGAGGAATTATCCTACTCATGATCTAGAGTTGGCAGCAATTGTCTTTGCACTTAAAATTTGGAGGCATTACTTGTATGGGGAGAAGATGGAGATCTTTACGGATCATAAAAGCCTCAAATATTTCTTCACTCAAAAGGAACTCAACATGCGACAACGACGTTGGCTTGAACTGTTGAAAGATTATGATCATACCATTCAATATCATCTTGGAAAAGCGAACGTGGTAGCTGACGCATTGAGTAGAAGATCATATGCAAGTACAAGTGTGATATTGTCAATACAAAGGCCCATTTTGTGTGACTTGCAAAGGATGGAGATAGAGTTAAAGACTCCAGGGACCCATGTGATGATGGAGAATATACGAGTAGGACCAACTTTAATCGATAAAGTTAAAGCTGCTCAAGCTACAGACCTGGAGCTGATGCGTATGAGGAAGAAAGTGCAAGAAGGTGCTATGCCGGAAGCAAGAATCGTTGAAGAAGGAATACTTCGAGTCAACTCCAGACTTTGTGTTCCTAACAACCCTGATTTAAAGTATGAAATCATGATGGAGGCGCAAAACACACCGTTTACAATCCATCCTGGAAGTACCAAAATGTATCATGATCTTCGTCATACATTTTGGTGGAGCAATATGAAGAGAGAGATAACGCTGTTTATCTCAAGGTGTCTAACTTGTCAACGAGTCAAAGCGGAGCATCAAGTACCAAAAGGTCCATTGCAACCACTTGAAATTTTAGAATAGAAGTGGGAGCACATTACCATGGATTTCGTTACCGGTCTTCCCAAGGTTTCTCAAGGTATAGATGCGATTTGGGTCATTGTTGATAGATTGACCAAGTCTGCTCATTTCTTACCGATACGAGAAACTTATACACTTGAACGTCTTGCTCGTATGTACATAAACGAGATTGTAAGACTGCATGGTATGCCAGTATCCATAATTTTTGATCGAGACCCAAAATTCACTTCACGATTTTGGGTTAGTTTATAAAAAGCTATGGGCACGGATTTACGATTTAGTTCGGCATATCATCCTCAGACGGACGGACAATCAGAGAGGACTATTCAAACTCTTGAAGATCTATTAAGACTCTGTGTCTTTGACTTCAAAGGAAGTTGGGACAAGTTCTTACCATTGGTGGAGTTTTCCTACAACAACAGTTATCAAGCAAGTATTGGCATGGCTCCATTCGAAGCATTGTATGGAAGAAAATGTCGTTCTCCAGTACGCTGGGATGAGGTGGGTGAAGCAACGTTGTTGGGACCGGAGTTGGTACGTATGACTACAGAAAAGATTCAAACGATCCGACAACGTATAAAAACCTCACAAGATCGACAAAAGAGTTATGCTGATCTTCATCGGAAGGACGTGGAATTTGATGAAGGAGATCATGTGTTCTTACGTATTGCTCCATGGAAAGGAGTTACGAGTTTTGGAAAGAGAGGAAAGCTCAATTCTCGATTCATCGGTCCATTTTTAATCCTCGATCGAGTAGGAACTGTGACTTATAGACTCGCTTTACCGCCAAGTATGTCTCGTGTTCATAACGTTTTTCACATATCCATGTTACGCAAATATGTGGAAGACCCGAACCACATTATTGAGTTAGAACCAGACGAAATAGCGGAAGATTTGACGTATGAAGAAGTTCCTGTTCAAATCTTAGATAAGAAGGAACATATTCTACGCTCCAAGGTTATACCTCAAGTCAAAGTTTTGTGGAGAAACCACGATGTTGAGGAAATGACTTGGGAGTTAGAATCTAAAATGAAATCAAGGTATCCTTATCTCTTCGACATACCAGGTACGTACCCTAATTTCGAGGGCGAAATTTCATAAGAAGGGGAGGTTGTAAGACCCCAACTTTTATAAATAAAGATAAATTTTCTATAAATATCATTTTTAAATATTATGGAGTTAATTTGATATAATGTTATAGTTGTGGGTAATATTTATAAATTTTGCAAAGTACGCAAGTTGTTATATAATATTTGATTGGTCGGGGAATATTCGTTTTAACAGGGAATATTCGTACAACGACACAATCATTGGTGGATCCCACAACAGAATTATTGTCGGATTGAGAAAACGACAAAGATAGTTTATTAAAAATAACGGCGGAAGTTTTACCATTGTTACTGTTGAACTACTCGGTAGTAAAAGTACAGTAATACGTGTGGTTGCATAGTAGCACACGGTATTGATTATTAATGCTTATGTGAGAAGTCACTCAGTTTGATTCCATTATTGTCAGTTAATAATATGAATTATTTAGCGATAATGACGTTTTGTTTTATTCGTATTATTAACGTAATAAAACAGAAACATCTTTTTATATAAAACAGAATACTTTATTAAAGTTATTCTATAAATAGAATATATTATATTTTATTTAAAAGATTTTTCTTTAAATATGGACCGCAGATTAAAGTAATCAATCTGGACCGTTCATGGATTAGTTACTATGCATTCTATTTTTCTATAAATAGCAGCTCATTCTTTCATTATTTCTTACGAATTCACTGAACTCTAGTGAGAGAAACTATAGAGAGAAACTATAGAGAGAGAGAGAAGAAAAGTATTCTGTTACTTAACTACTTCCTTATTTCAGTTCTTCTTTAAAATGGTAAGGGGCGTTATTCTTTCTTATTCATGAAGAGAACTGTTGTTATTCTATTTTTTATTATTCTGTTGGAATAACCTGTATACGCGGTCTACCCTATACTTGGTGACATTCTTCTATTATTCTGTTGGAATATCCTGTCTGTGTGTTTTACATCGGACCTGGTTCCGTTTTTATTATTATTTTGTTGGAACATCCTGTCTGTGTGTTTTACACCGGACCTGGTTTCGTCTTGTTATTATTCTGTTGGAACATCCTGTTTATGTGTTTTACACCGTACCTGGTTCCATTATTTATTATTCTGTCGGAATATCCTGTCTGTGCGTTTACGCCGGACCTGGTTCCATTATTTATTATTCTGTCGGAATATCCTGTCTGTGCGTTTGCGCCGGACCTGGTTCCATTATTTATTATTATGTTAGAATAATCTGTCGGTGCGGTCTATCGCATGCCGGGTGATTTCTTTTGTTATTCCATTCTTTATTATACTTAGTTGGTTAAGTTTTAACTTCTATACTCCATGAAATTAGTGGAATATCCTTGATAATTGCGGTTCATCCAGTATCTTTTCATGAAAATATTCTTCTAAGCATTCTTGAATTTTACTCCACAAAGCAGTATCATGTTGACAATTTGGACGTTGTTAATTCTTGGATAAATTAATTCTTGAACTTGTTTTATTGAATTCTTATATCATTGTCATCATCCTCGTGTTTATAAAATGTTGAAAGTCATCTGTGGCCTGTAGTGCATAGATGGACTTGGTATGATTATGACCAGGGATTATTCGGTATAATCATGACCGTAATATTACAAATGATGTGGTAAAAGTCCTCATTGGCCCATAGTGCATTGATGGACAGTTGTTGGCATGATCATGACCATTAATGAATACACAAATATTCTTGGCCCGTAGTGCATGGATAATTGTGGTCGTGATACTAACGAATATCCTTGGCCGTAGTGCATGGGTGATTCGATGATGTGGATTATTTTATTAAGCTGAGTCCCAGCGATAACAGTGTTGAAAAACCTTTTAAAACATAGAAGATAGTAGATTTTATTTTCTACTTGACTCTTTTAATGGATTGCTTGTTCCGCTGCAGTTAAACTTGATGTTCGTTATATTTTATCAGTTTAACACTGTTGAAGGCTAATGATAATTTATTCTGCATTATCTTTGTCATAATATTTCTTACTGGGCTAGTTGAGCTCACCCTTTCTTTCACTGTTTTCTTCAGGAAATGAGAATATAGCTGGGACGAGTCGAGAAACGGAGTGATGGACTAGATGATAGTATTAGTAGTCTTCACTATTCTGTTAAATAGTGTGACAATAATTGTAATGGGGACTCCTTTTGAGTTTTTATAGTGTCTAGTAGACAATAATTGTATTCAAACTCACAGTTATGTTTTGTCGTATTGTACACGACAGTTGTATTAGTAAGTTGTATTTGTATTCTGTACCATGTATCTGACGACCTAAGATGGGTGATGTATACCTGATTTTAGGGGCGTCACAAGTATATATCAGCTAAAGCTTCAAAGATCAAGGGTTGCTAAGTTGCAGAATCGTTGAGTTGCCGAAATGCTATATTGTTGACTCTACGAGTTCCACCAGAGTTGAATAGAACAAGTCTCAGTGGCAGTGAGACTACGAAGGTGGAAGTGAAGCAGATTTGAAGAAGGACTTGAACAGACTAAAGCTTCATTCAACAAGGATGAGAATGCCACTGAAGATGACAGCTAAGCTATGAGCCGAGAAGGCCAAGAAGATAGCATTCAGAAAAGTGGCAGAGCGTAAAGAAGATCTAGAGAGCTACTCTACGAATCACCATGAACCAAAAGTTAAAACAGAACAGATGCAGAACTATGTCTGCAGACCATTCAAGAAGGGTTCAGGGAATGCTAAGTGCTAGACGAAGTCTGCCAAAAGCTCAGAGACTTAGCAAACCTAAATGGTGCACAACTGACATCGAATGGAGATGAGATGAATAGTTTGAAGATCTGCTGCACCAGATAAGAGGTGTTCCAGACTCTACGCAGAATGCAAATAGGACCACGCTAAGATGTTAAGTACAAAATATGCTAAAGCTTCAAGACATCTTAGCAGCTCAGCACCAACAACAACTACAACAACAACAAGTAGCCAGGGCCTGGGGGGTCCTTATCCGAAGGGACTAAATGAAGTTCCAAGCATGCTGGACTTGAAGAGTTCTTAGTGAACTGAAGTTCCAAAACTGCTGACCTTGAAGGAATCTTAGTGATTCAGGATGATGCCCTTCCTTAGTGGAATTCCTACTTGTTGAAGCAGAAGAGTGGATTAGGAGCTTGAGTCTCTGAACCACCTAAAATCCTTTGTGTCTTTTACATTCAGTCATTTACTTTCTGTCATTTACATTACGTACCTAACTGCTATAAATGCTATGTATATTTTAACTACTTATAACTTAACTAACTCCACGAACAATGTATCTATAATCATGAATATATCAATAAAGAGGATCTTTTGCTTATTCCGCTGTGCTTGAAAAGATTCTTATGGTTGTCATATGCTAATTCATTAGCAATACAAAATAAACATGAAAGTAATTAAAATTGAAAAAGGATCTATTCAACCCCCCATTCTAGATCTATTGTGTGCCTACTGGGAACTAATACATTCCTATAATACTCATTAACAGTTCTTTGTTGTGCCCAAAACTAGGGGTGATCATTCGGTTATAACCGAACCGAATAAGCTATTTGGTTGTAATCGAAAATCGAATTATTGAGAATTTTACTATCCGAAATATTAACTGAAATTTGAAAATAACCGAATTACCGAATACCGAATTATTGAATTGTAATTTTGGGTATTCGGGTAATAACTGAACTAACATCCAACATAAATTAACTGTTAACTGTTTAACTTTAACAAAGTAACTGTCCAACACAAATTAACTGTCCAGCAGCAAGCCAACAAAGTAACTTAACAACAAAAGTTTAAAACTACAGCAACAACAATCCAACAAATTAACTGTCCTTAAAACCTTAACAAAGTTATGACTTAACAAAGCAGCTACAAGCCAACATGAATTTAGTCAACTAGCAGAGTAGCAGGCAGCAGCTAGCAGCAGTTGTGCTTGACTGCTTGTGCAATAGCCAACAGCCAATAGCAAATCAGCAACAGCAACAACAACATGAACATGCAACACAAGATCCTGTACATCACATGCCCAAACAGGAAAAGGGAAGTGTATATAATAAGATCCAACACCTTAAAATGCTTATAAAAACTGGAATACACATAATGATTGCAGAATTACAGCTTAAGCCTGTGATACTAAGGGCAATTGTGTGCATGATTGCTAATTGATCTTGTATATATAGCATAAAGAAAGAACATGCATTTACATAAATAAATGAGAACAACAATGTAGAATGAAACTCAAATAGTAGAAATTAGATCGTCAAAGTGCCTTACCAGTTACCAACCCAATCCCTATATCATATACCAAACACTCAATGACCATAATAACAAAATCAGGAGCCAGTGCTATTATGAGAGCTCCAACAAGGTGCACAATAGAAGACATCTTCCATTCCCTCCTTCTTCCTATAATTTCATTAAACATTTAGACTTCAACAAGATTAGTACAATATTGAATTCTGAAGTGCCCATAATTAAATTAGAACTAACCTAAAAAATCAGCAACATTAAAAGCCAGGACAGAGCCAAGCAAAGCTCCATATAATGAGCCACTAGTTTGCAGTAGGAAGCATCTAGCAAAAGCAGCATTTATAAGATTTCCCCCTTTTTTGTTGAAAAGGAAAGTAAAAATAAAACAAAGATGCATGTAAAGAAGAATAATAAACCAAACCAATCTCCCACTGCATTATATTTCAGTTGGCATATAACATATGTTCATAAAAATTGAATTGCAATGATTAATCAAGAGACGAATTTACCTTATTAATCAAGTTGAGTCACAAAAACATTGGCATCATTAGGACCAAGGCTCAAGTTGGATATTGCTGAAATTGAAAAATATAATTAAACACATTATTTTCAACAAACAATTATTTTATTAGTTCAATAAAATAAACAAAAACAATAATTATTATCACACTCAAATTTATCAGCAAAGTCGATATCTTCCTCCACATCAATACGATTCTTCACTTTAATCTAATCTTGAGAACATAAGAGAGCTTTCACCATATTAGGAGACAATGAACTCCTAAATGAATCAAGAATACATCCCCAAGTGCTAAATGCGGACTCTGAAGCAACGGTAGAAATGGGAATAGCTAACACATCACGGGCAATATGTGCAAGGATAGGGAATCTTGCACTATTAACTTTCTACCACCCCAAAATATCGAAAGTCTCATCAACTTCTTCCACATCTTCACTTAAATACTTGTCCAATTCAGATTTATCTCCAAGTATAACTCCGGTCCGACGTTTTTTGAACTCTTCTGTAATATTTTTTGTATTTTGGGATTCCATTGAACTAGAACCTTGGGATGACATTGACATGTTACTTAAACTTGATTTTCCACTTTCTTGAGTTGAATACTTTTTCCTGTACTCATTAAACAAATCTTCCATTGATCTTTTCACACCATCGGCAATCTCCATCCCCGTGGCCTTATTACTTGATTGATATTCTAAATCCCTATATTCATTATCAATATCAAAGTGAAGATCTATTTCCAAACCCTCCAACGGATTTTCACTTTCAATTTCACCATTTCAATACATTCTTTGTAAACCAAATTGAACAAAACTCAACTAATACCGAGGATCAAGCACAACGGGAATATATAACAACATATTCATTTTTGTAACATTTCCCTAATACTTATCATATTTTATTTTCATTACCTTGGCCATTTTTTGCAATTCTCTATCATTGCTTCTTTCCTAGTCATTCAAAATAATATAAGTGTCACATATTTCAAGAAATGCATTATTTGATGTGACATAAGATGAGCCTGAAATACGCACAGTGAGATTATAAAAATGTTCTAAGAATCTAACAAACAATTTAGCCCTATTCCAATCCTAGTCCGTTGGAATATTTTTGATCCCATCTCTTTTTCAAAGCCACGATCTTCAAACCCAAATCGATCAAAAGCTTCCTTGTATTTTAAGGCCGAACTTAACATCAAGTAAGTTGAGTTCCATCTAGTTGGACAATCTAGACTTAAGCCTTTCTTATCTTCAAGACAACAATACTCAATACAGTCCTTAAATGACTTAACCCTAGCTGGAGATTGTTTTGCATACTTCACTGCACGCCTAATTGTCTCAATAGATTTCTCAATCAACTTCAACCCATCATTCACAACAAGATTAATAATGTGAGCTATACATCTCATGTGAATGAATTTACCACCTAAGACAATGGTTTTCCAGTATGTATATCTATCTCTCAAGTAAGCCGCCGTAGTATTATTTGAGCTAGCATTATCTACAATGAGTGTCATAACTTTAGAAAGTCCCCACTCTTTTAGAAAAGACTCAACCATTTCCTTAATGTCCTTCCCTTTATGACTTGTGATGGTTTGAAAATTAAAGATTTTCTTATGCAATTTCCAGTTTTCATCAGTAAAATGAGCAGTAACACACATATAATTCAAGTGTTGATTAGAAGTCCAAGAGTCAGTTGTGAGGCTAACACGTTCACAATGTTTTCTAAGGATTGTTTTCAACTTACTCTTCTCATTCATATACAAACAAATACAATCTCTAGCAAATGTAAAACATGAAGGCAATTGAAACCTAGGACAAGGAACTTGCATAAGTCTTTTAAAACCCTCCTTCTCAACATGTTTGAAAAGAAGTTCATCTACAATAAGATGGTGAACTACAACTGCCCTAACTATTTCTTGGTCAAACCTCCAAGAAGTGAGTGTACCCTCACATGCCCCTCCCTCTCCCTCACCCTTATTAATCCCTACAAGTTGGGGTTGAGCTTTGTCCATGTTGATAGGATTTTTTTACAAGTTCTAAAGTGATTTCTTAAAGAAGTAGTGCCATTTGAAGATGAATCAGCAGCTAATTCTTTTTCACAATAAGTACACTTACCTTTGATGACATTACCATCCTTATCTTCAACAGGAATGAAGTGCTGCTCAGCCCACACCTTGGATCTAGGTGCCATCCTTTTTCTTGGCATCTTTACACTTTCCGAGTATCCCGTAGTTTTTGTACTTGTCGTGGTTTCTTTTGACCTGGGCTCTATATTGGTGGGAACACTATCGTTTGTCTTTCTCCCGTGTCCAATTGGATTAAGGCCATCAAGGTAAGGCTCGTCCGTATCATCCACCATGTGCAAATCATTTAAAATACTTCTTGACATCATCTACAAATGTTAAACAAATCAAATTATTATGTCAATCACTATTAACTATCAACATAGGTGTAATTTTGAAACAAAAGTTATACATCTATTCTTGATCACAATGACATACAAATGCATCAAATTACAGACACATACAAGCAAGACAAAGTAATTTCTCCATTTCTCCCACCCCTTTTGGTTCAGCTAGAAACATCACATCATCAGCACTTCATGTGATCAAATATGATTAATAATTAAGGTTATTAAACCTCATAAAGTACATTGACTACACTTATTCTTGTCCAATTGTAAGATTAAGATAAGGATATCTCAAATTTCATTTAGTTAACTTCTGATAAGGTTGTATCAAACTAACTCCAATATCTTGATAAAACTTGGGCTGCCTCATTTTTAAGAGTTTAAGATCATGAAGAAACATGATTATAAACTTGGGCTGAGGGTTTTTAGTTTTTATAGTCAGTTCAGATGGCATCCAACTAACAAGTCAACAACCACCAAAACTCCAAAACAAATACTCCTACAAGTATCTCACTTGAACTTTTCTTTACTCATTTCATTCTTCCACTCAAAAATCACAACAAACGTGAATCAAACTGCAGACAAAAACCAAATTTCCCATACTTAACCAAATCCTCACTTTTCTTAAAAAAATGATAAATCAATAACACTAACCCAAAAAATATATAAAAACATATATAGAATGACAAATACAAAAGATTTAAGCTAACAGAACAGAGATGCATTTATATTTTTAAACTACAAATCACAACACTACTCTCCCACCCTAGTAATATAAAAGGATATTTGATATCTTTAGGAACACTAACAGTGATGTCCTACCAATTGATACTGTTTATTCAGTCAAAGTAATAATAATTCTTTTATTTGTTTAACTCTCAATTTGAAAAATAATTAAATAACCATAGACTGATATTTATTACCAAGAATAAACATAACGAGAAATGAACTTTTTATTAATGAAAGCAATACATATATTCTGTTGTAATTTGTAAATATCACAATGTATGTGTCCACTGTCTAGAGAAAATTATGCCATCAGGGTAAGAAATTAGGGACAAAGTCGATAGACAATCGACTTGCCTAATTTAATTCCCATAGAAGGAAAAAAGCACCACCAAAATTTAAACAACTAATATCAATACAAAAAATACCAATACGCTACCTTTAACTTATTATTATTTCTTCAGTAGACTAAAAGAGGGTGGAAATCGAGAACATACCAAGTTCTTAGAGACTTAGAGTTAGATAGACAGTGAGACGACGATGACAAGAGGCGCGACGAGACAGACAGTGGGTCAGTGAGGGTCGATACAAGAGACGGAGGCCGCGTCGAAGATTGAGACGAGGAGAGGTGGAGGCCGCGCCGGAGATTGAGAGTTGAGACTGTCGAGACTCGAGGGCCGAGAGTCGAGTCGAGAGGCAAGAGGGCAAAAGGCTGAGGGCTGAGGAGTGAGGAATCGAGATCTCAGATCTGGCGAGCGGGCTAGGGCAAAATGGGAGAAAAGTAGAAAACAAAACATACTGATAGAAGTTATAGATAATGTTATAAAATTAATTTTTTTTAAGTATTAAAGTTCGATTATTCGGGTATCCGAATAACCTGTTTTTTGAAAACCGAAACCGAATATTGAATAATAATTTGGATATAACCGAAATTCTAAAAAAACTGAAAAACCAAAATAATTCGGTTCGGTTCGGTAATTTAGTTTTATCTATTTTTTGCTCACTCCTACCCATGAAAAAGAGAACTCTCATCACCTGTCTTCACCTGAACCACAAAAAATTATAGTTAAATTCACAATTCATATTTATAATCAGGTAAATCAACAGTCCATCTTTGCACTACGAGCCAAAGACATACAACTGTAAAACCAATAATCAATAGTCCATCTTTGCACGTAAGCTAAAGATATAGAACTGTAAAACCAATAATCAACAGTCCATCTTTGCACGTAAGGCAAAGATATACAACTGTAAAACCAATAATCAACAGTCCCTCTTTGCACGTAAGTCAAAGATATACAACTGTAAAATTAATAATCAACTATCCATCTTTGCACGTAAACTAAAGAGAATTTTTACCACATCATTTATCTGTAAAATAAATAATCCACATCACTGAATTATCCATACACTACGGGCCAATGATATTCGTTAGTATCACATCCACGAATTATTCATGCACTGCGGCCTAAGGATATTCGTTATTATCACCAGTGGTCATGATCATACCAAACAATTATCCATCAATGCACTACAGGCCAATGAGAATTTTTACCACATCATTTGTAACATTACAGGTCATGATTATACCGATACATAATTCATGGTCATAATTATACCGATCAACAGTCCATCTATGCACTACGGGCCAAAAATAACTTTCATTACAATATAAACATGAGGATGATGACAATGATATAAGCATTCAATTAAATGAGATCAATGATAAATTTTAAAGATTTATAATTTAATTTATCCAGAGTTTAAAAATGTCCAAGTTGTCAACATGATAACTACTTTATGAAGTAAAATTCAAGAATAATATTCATGTATTAAAAATAATTTGGACAGAAAAGAAATTATTTTCTTACCGTGAATAGTACCCCGGGTGAATAGTATCCCGTAAATAGTACTTTATGAATAATATACCGTGAATCCGTATGAATAAATAGTGTCGTATCTATGAATAGTGTCATACGTATGAATAGTGTCGTATGTATAAATAGTACCCATGAATAGTACTCTGGCATAAAAAGATTAAAATTAAAAAAAAATATTTAGAAAAATATTTTAGTGGAACGATACTAGGTGAAATGCAAATTTCAAGGATATTCTACTAATTTCAAGGAGTATAGAAGCAATACTTATCAACATGAGTGTAGAATTAAGAATATGAAACGAAATAATATTATTTACATACTAGAGAGTGTAAGAACCGTGAAATTCATGAATAAATAATTATTTTAATATAATAAGAGAATGAATATTTATTGGAATATAAATATTAATGTGCTGTGAGATGAGTAATCAAATTAATTCAAATTGGATTTATGAAAGCTAAGAAGTGTGGAATTGTGATGAGAATTTGTGAAGTGCCTTGTGTGGCATAATGTAAAATGAGAAAATTCACTAAGTGATTTAAAAGAGAACTAGGAAGATTAATTATGTGATTCCATATATGGAATGAATAAGCTTTTATCTAGTAATATTACCAATAAGGAGGTTGATTCATGTCATGAAAAAACTAGTATATATGGTGATAGAGGTCGGAACTGACTTTAGAGCTAAATCAGTTTGGCACTGCTAGGGACCAGTGCGGGTGCGCCCTCCTAGCAGTACAAACTGGCGCAGCTAGCTGCGCATATGGCCAATATGAGAAAAGTTAGTTTTACTGTAGAAATGAAATGGAACATTATGGTAATGTGTGACATTAATAAAATCATATGATAAGAGTGCATTTTAATGACATGAGGTACCAAGTAGTACAATGAAATCATATGTAATTGTAATACATAAATAATTAAAATAGCTGTGTATTCTAGAAATTAGGAAATGAATTAAATGTTTTTATAAATATTAATATTAAATAATGTTATAATGTGGTTAGGAGAGTAGTAAAAATAATTATGGGAGATACTCGGACAATAATACCTAACTGCGTTATTTTATTGCGTGTATTTAATGTACATGGATTATATGATGTGAGTACATAAATAATCCCAAATTTTTTAATATGGTAACAATTGTATATTAAAATTACATTTTGGGAATTAAAGTAACTGAACTAAGCTTATTGCTGAGATTTGATCTTGTCCCCAAATGAGTGACCCACTAGTACATGAACAGTGGCTACTTCTCCATTTACGTAAAACTCGGCAAACCAAAAAGGCTAGAATGTATAGTGATGATGCCTAGACAATTGGTGGTTGGCCAACTTTTAATTAACCATTGTTTCCTTCCAATACACCATGGATTCCAACTTCCATGTAAACCCAAAATCCAGTCCATCATTTATCTATATAAGAACAACTGCATTTTCATTTCCCGTTAGTGAAAAATTTGTCTGCCAAATTCTAAGTTTGAGAGTTCTAAGTTGCTGAGAAATTGAAGGAGTATAATCAGTGTGTTAGAGAATTCAATTAAGCTTTAAAAGGTATAAAAGTCCCAACTTGTGTTCTTAGTTGAGTTTTGTTAAATTCTTGAAATCTCTTGAATATCTATGTCAATTAGCATGAGTTAGCATACTATCATGTGTTTAGGAAGTATGTGTACATATATGGAACCTTTAATAATGGATTTAAACATGTTTGAATCAAGAGAAATCAAAGTTGGTTGATACTCTACAAAACAGAGTAAGTTACTGCTTCTGGTCCTGGCAGGGCGCAGCTGCGCCCAGTTTATACTAGGGTGCAGCGCAGCTGCGCCGTAAGCCAAAACCAGTTTCTGGTTTCTGTTATGCTATGTGTTGCTATATTGGTATTATGACTTATATATGTACCTGAAAAGAAGTATAACATATTATATAAGGTTTCTTATGTAGTACGAAGTGATCAACATGATTTAGTGAGGGATTTATAACCAAAATTTAAAGTTTTGATAGCGAGCTTTGTTGAAACTTATGTTCTACAAGTTCTGAGCTTAGTAGCATACACACATGACTGAATTCAAATATAAATGAGCATGACATAGTGTTTATAGTGTCTTTGTTCATGATCAAACTTGTTAGACCTTGTGTTAGAAAAGTTTTCAAGAAAAGCTTGGTATAACAAAGTTAAGGTACATGAATGCTATATGATGTAGGTTCTGATTTTGAAAAGATAATAACATGACTTAATTACAAATGATAAGAGGTTTAAAGTTGTCTTGTATGTGTTATATTGCATCATTCAAGTTAAAGTGATTTCAAAGGCAACCTTGAGCACATTTTCGAAACAAGTTGCATTAAGTATGAGTGCTTAGATTCTAAAGACTTAAGATGTCATGTTTATGTTTATTGCGTCTTTAAACAAGATTCGTATGTGATGGGCATAATGATGACTAAATCAAACATAGGTTTAAAGCATGTTTCAAAATACTAAACGATGCTAAATATGAATTTATGATATGAACACTATGAACATGTTTATTGACAGATTATGTGATCACTATAGGGATATATAGCCAAGTTATAGAGAATGATAACTGTAAGACCCCAACTTTTAATAAATAAAATTAAATTTCCTATATTCATTATTTTGAAATAATAAGGTGTTAATTTGATATAATACTTTGGTTATGGGTGAAATGTGCAAATTTTATAAAATAAGCAATGGTTATAAAATATTCATTGTTGTAGAGAAATATTCGTTTGGTCGTGGAATATTCTTGCTGTCGAAAAATATTCATGCGATGGCACAACCATTTGTGGGCCCCATAACGAAAACCGGTCGGATGAAGAAAACGGCAAGTTTGAGTTTTTACAAATAACGGCGTAGTTGTTACCGTTAATACTGTTGGAATACCCGGTGGTTAAAATACAGTAATACGCGTGATTACACAGTAACATACGGTATTGCACAATATTTTTAAATTATTAATTCTTACGTAAGAAGGCAATACTCAATAATTATTACAGTAATTACTGTTCAATATTTTATTTTACTGATTCAATAATTGCTACTTTGAAAGTTTTACTGTTAAACTGTTGAACTACCCGGTGATAAAAATACAGTAATACGCGTGGTTGCATAGTAGCACACAGTATTGATTATGGATGCTTACGTGAGAAGTCACTCAATTATTACTACATAATTGCTGCATAATATCTCTCATATTATTGATTGTCAAAGTATCAATATTTTATATTATTAAATCAATAATTGAGACGACAAAGTTATTCATATTATTATTTGCAATATTGACGATGTTTAGAAAGTTCTGTCGAGGAGGGGTTTGGTCACCTAATTGCGCATAAATAGGGAGAAATCTTTATCAGAAAGCCCACTCTTTCCTGAAAATGATCTGGTTGTTAAATATTGTGAGTTATAATATTAATGATGAATAAGTTAATGTTAATTAAAGATGAAATTGATATTTTCATTGTGTTGGGATTATTAGTGTTAGTGAAAATCGACATCTATTTTGATAATAATGAATGTATGGAGGTTATATTAACCAATCAGGTAATTAATTGGATAAATGATAAATTAATTGCTATTAATTCACATTCTTATAACTATTTGTTCACATGTGTGTACTATTGATTCACATGCATGTACTATTAGGAGAGGTGGTCCAAGATTGATAATACTTGCATGACTAAATTAAAAATAGATATATAAATGAATGTACTATACTGTAACTATTTTTTCACATATATAGAACTATTGATTTACATGATTGTACTATTGATTCACATTCATGTACTATTAGGGGAGGTGGTGCAAGTTTAATAATACTTGCAGGACTAAATTAAAAATGAAGGAAAAGATGAAGGTATTATACTGTAATATTTCGAGCCCCAAAACGTGCAATTATCAAAACTATATTTTTCTATAAATAAAAGCTCATTCTTCTTTCATTCTCACCAATTCATTAAGACTCACAAGAGCAATTATAGAGAGAGAAGCTATAGAGAAAAAGAAGAAGAGAAGTCTGCTACCTCACTATTCCAGTATCCAGTCTTCTTGTAAGACCCCAACTTATTATAAATAAAATTGAATTTTCTCTATTAATTATCTTGAAATAATAAGGAGTTAATTTGATATAATGTTGTGGTTATGGGTGAAATGTGCAAATTTTATAAAATAAGCAAGTGGTTATAAAATATTCACTATTGTCGGGGAATATTCGTTTGGTCGTGGAATATTCTTGCTGTCGGAAAATATTCATACGATGGCACAACTATTTGTGGGCCCCATAACGAAAAACGGTCGAATGAAGAAAACGACAAGTTTGAATTTTTATAAATAACGGCGTAGTTGTTACCGTTAATACTGTTAGAATACCTGGTGATTAAAATACAGTAACATACGGTATTGCACAATATTTTTGAATTGTTGATTCTTACGTAAGAAGACAATACTCAATAATTGTTACAGTAATTACTGTTCAATATTTTATTTTATTGATTCAATAATTACTTCGTTGATATTTTATATTATTATTTTTTCCATAATTGTCACTGCACAGTATTTTCTATTATTAGATAAATAATTTATATTATTTGAATAATATTATTAGATAGCATTATTGACAATGTTTAAGAAAGTTCTGTCTAAGAAAGGGTTTGGTCACCTAATTGCACGTCAATAAGAAGAAATTCTTATCTGAAAGCCCCCTCTTTCTTGGGAACGACCTGGTTGTCATAATTGTGATTCTGTAATATTATTTGTGAATAATTAATTATTGATTTATATGATAAGAAAATATTTATTTTATGTAGATATAAATAGAGGAATTAATGTTGAGGTATTTTATCAGTATTTTGTCCGAATGGGGGTGCTTTATCAGTATTTTGTCATAATTGAGGTATTAAAAATTATCCGTATATGGATTTCGGATATTTTCTGTTTAGAATTTAGAAAAACTTTCTTCTACAAAGTTGTAGAGAATTAAATTTTCTATGGAATAGACGTGAGATTCAAATTTTTCTGATAAAAGAGCTATTTATTATGAATTATTGAAGTTTTGAAAATAAATATTTTTATTAAAAATATGTGGGCCCCACTTTTGGTTGTTATGGAAAAATTTGAGTTTTGGTGGGCCCCACTGTGGTGTGTTGAAGTTTTTATCAAAGTTGGCGTGCTTGAAAATTTTGAAACATATTATTTTATTAATTTTGTCTCCTTTGGCGTTTTAAGCATTTTTCTATAAATAGGGTGTTTAATTAGAATTGAAAATCACACCAGAATCATAAGTTTTCTCTCTCTATATTATCGATCGTATTTTTGTGAGTATTTAGATACTTTGAGAGTTGTTATTTAGTGTAAGTTTCCTTCAGCGTAATATCCGGTATTTCAGTCGAAAGTACTATTCTTTTGAGGTAAGAGATGTTATTTTCTTCGTAAATGATATTATTTCTTTTAATATCATTATGTCGAAATATTGGTATGAATTTTATTATAAAATTTTTAACTTTTCATGTCGAGGTTACTATTCACGTATACGGTACTATTCACGTATATGACACTATTCACGAATACGGTACTATTCACGGAGTATAATTTTTTCCTGTAGAATTTCTACCTTTTCGTGTCGGGGTTACTATTCACGTATACGACACTATTCACCGAAAAATAAAATTTTCTCTTCTTTGTCCAAGATGTCTATTATGGTTACTATATTTGATTATATCCATGTTTTGATCTTCATTCTTGAATTTCACTCCACTATGGTTTATTATGGAGTATTTTTGAACTTTGATTATCTAAAGTATGAATCCCTAATCTTTGTCCTTTTATCTCACTGAATTTGTTTCTTTACAATATTTTTCATCATCCTCAGTCCTAAATGATGATATAACTGAATATCTTTGGCCTGTTGTGCAAAGATGAATGATTACCTGATGAATATCTTTGGCCCGTAGTGCAGAGATGAACATGTGTTCAGATGAACATGATCAACTGGTGATACAAATGAATATCTTTA
Source organism: Panax notoginseng (assembly GCA_016801055.1). Classification (NCBI taxonomy): domain Eukaryota; kingdom Viridiplantae; phylum Streptophyta; class Magnoliopsida; order Apiales; family Araliaceae; genus Panax; species Panax notoginseng. The sequence continues at coordinate 65,256,558 of CM029013.1, read as the reverse complement.
GCCCGTAGTGCAAATATGAATATTTAATTCATGATGTATATTGATTGATGTTACAGGGATAAAATATTGATGATGGACTTTTAAATTCATAGATGATAGGAGATTTCATTCTCTACACTTCTAATGACTCGTTATTTTTCGCTGCGAATATTAATTTAAAACTTGTTGTCCATTATATTTTATCTGATTTGTTAAAGGCTAACGATAATTTATTCTATATTATCTTAGTCATAATATCCTTTACTGGGCTAATTGAGCTCACTCTTTTCCTTTTTGTTTTATTTTTCTTCTCAGGAGGCGAGAATATAGCAGGAACTAATCGGGGTGTGGAGTGATATTTCAAGTCAGTTTTTTAAGCAGTCCTTACTATTTTGTAAAATAGTGTATCAATAATTGTAATGAGGACTTATTTGAGTTTGAATACTGTTTAGAAGAAAATATTTGTATTTAAACTCATAGCTTATGTGTTGTCGTATTTTGCACGACAATTGTAATAATGAAGTTGTAGTTGTTTTTCTGTACCATGTATTTGACGACTCAGAATGAGTGATGTATACCTATTTTGGGGGCGTCACAGTAACCACATGACTTTTCTATGCCTTAATACCATGTAAACTAGGTTAGAACCTCTAACATGTATGTATGTTAAACTATAAGTGTATTGGTATGATAGAATTGGACTGAAACCAGTAGAGCAGAAGCTCAACTCTGATCAGGCTAGAGGAAAGCGCAGCTGCGCTGTCCCTAAGCCTAGCCAGGGCGCAGCTGCGCCATACTTCAGTCAAGTCTAGATTCTGTTTGTAATCTGATGATCAAAGCGTGCTTATATGGTTACGTTAACTTGTGTTATGTGACTAGTATACTATCCAATGTGTTAAGAAGCATGCTAAGTGATAGAGTTAGATGATTAATGAGTAATTATAACTTTCAAGAATGACGTTCAAAAAGGTATTTGCAAACTATAAAGCAATGCCTTTAAAATGCGTTGTTTGACTTTATGGTGTCATACAATCTGATTTTGTGCATTAAGGATGTACGATTTTGTGATGTTGTAAGACCCCAAATTTTATGAAATAAAAGTATTTATTTTTTTTTATAATTATTATTTTATTTAGTAAATAGTTAAATTGATAAAGGTTAAAGTTAAGGGTGACATTTGAAAATTTTACAAAATAAGCAAGTTGATATAAAATATTCGATTGGTCGGGGAATTTTCGTTTTAACAGGGAATATTCGTACGATGACACAATCATTGGTGGACCCCACAACGGAAGTATTGTCGTAGTTAGAAAATGACAGAATTATCTTTTTATAAAAATAACTGCGAAAGTGTTACTGTTAAACTGTTGAACTACCCGGTGGTAAAAATACAGTAATACACGTGGTTGCATAGTAGCACACAGTATTGATTATTGATGCTTACGTGAGAAGTCACTCAGTTATACTCAATTATTACTACATAATTGCTGCATAATATCTATCATATTATTGATTGTCACAGTATCAGTATTTTATATTATTAAATCAATAATTGAGACGACAAAGTTATTCATATTATTATTTGTAATGTTGACATTGTTTAGAAAGTTTTGTCGAGGAGGGGTTTAGTCACCTAATTGCGCACTAATATGGAAAAATCTTTATCAGAAAGCTCACTCTTTCCTGAAAATGATCTGGTTGTTAAATATTGTGAGTTATAATATTAATGATGAATAAGTTAATGTTAATTAAATATGAAATTGATATTTTCATTGTGTTGGGATTATTAGTGTTAGTGAAAATCGACATCTATTTCGATAATAATGGATGTATGGAGGTTATATTAACCAATCAGGTAATTAATCGGATAAATGATCAATTAATTGCTATGAATTCACATGCTTATAACTATTTGTTCACATGTGTGTACTATTGATTCACATGCATGTACTATTAGGGGAGGTGGTGCAAGGTTGATAATACTTGCATGACTAAATTAAAAATAGATATATAAATGAATGTACTATACTGTAACTATTTTTTCACATATATAGAACTATTGATTCACATGAATGTACTATTGATTCTCATGCATGTACTATTAGGGGAGGTGGTGCAAGTTTAATAATACTTGCAAGACTAAATTAAAAATGAAGGAAAAGATGAAAGTATTATACTGTAATATTTCGAGCCCCAAAACGTACAATTATCAAAACTATATTTTCCTATAAATAGAAGCTCATTCTTCTTTCATTTTCACCAATTCACTAAGACTCACAAGAGCAATTATAGAGAGAGAAGCTATAGAGAGAAAGAAGAAGAGAAGTCTGCTACCTCACCATTCCAATATCCAGTCTTCTTGTAAGACCCTAACTTATTATAAATAAAATTGAATTTTCTCTATTAATTATCTTGAAATAATAAGGAGTTAATTTGATATAATATTGTGGTTATGGGTGAAATGTACAAATTTTGTAAAATAAGCAAGTGGTTATAAAATATTCATTATTTTCGGGGAATATTCGTTTGGTCGTGGAATATTCTTGCTGTCAAAAAATATTCATACTATGGCACAGCCATTTTTGGGCCCCTTAACGAAAAACGATCGTATGAAAAAACGACAAGTTTGAGTTTTTACAAATAACGGCGTAGTTGTTACCGTTAATACTGTTGGAATACCCGATGGTTAAAATACAGTAACATACGGTATTGCACAATATTTTTGAATTATTGATTCTTACGTAAGAAGACAATACTCAATAATTGTTACAGTAATTACTGTTCAATATTTTATTTTATTGATTCAATAATTGCTGCGTTGATATTTTATATTATTGTTATTTCAATAATTGTCACTGCACAGTATTTCCCATTATTAGATCAATAATTCATATTATTTGAATAATATTATTAGATATCATTATTGACAATGTCTAAGAAAGTTCTGTCTAGAAAAGGGTTTGGTCACCTAATTACACGCAAATAAAGAAAAATTCTTATCGGAAAGCCCCCACTTTCATGGGAACGACCTGGTTGTCATAATTGTGATTCTGTAATATTATTTGTGAATAATTAATTATTGATTTATATGATTAGAAAATATTTATTTTATGTGGATATAAATGGAATGCTGAGGCGTTTTATAAGTATTTTGTCAGAATGGAGGTATTAAAAATTATCCGTATATGGATTTCGGATATTTTCTGTTTGGAATTTAGAAAAACTTTTTTCTACAAAGTTGTAGAGAATTAAATTTTCTATGGAATAGACGTGAGATTAAAATTTTTCTGATAAAAGAGCTATTTATTATGAATTATTGAAGTTTTGGAATTAAATATTTTTATTAAAAATATGTGGGGCCCACTTTTGGTTGTTATTAAAAAATTTGAGTTTTGGTGGGCCTCACTGTGGTGTGTTGAAGTTTTATCAAAGTTGGCGTGCTTGAAAATTTTGGAAAATATTATTTTATTAATTTTGTCTGCTTTGGCGTTTTAAGCATTTTTCTATAAATAGGATGTTTAATTAGAATTGAAAATCACACCAGAATCATAAGTTTTCTCTCTGTATTATCGATCGTATTTTTGTGAGTATTTAGATACTTTGAGAGTTGCTATTTAATGCAAGTTTCTTTCAGCGTTATATCCGGTATTTCAGCCGAAAGTACTATTCTTTTGAGGTAAGGGATGTTATTTTCTTCGTAAATGATATTATTTTTTTTAATATCATTATGTCGAAATATTGGTATGAATTTTATTATAAAATTTTTACCTTTTCATGTCGAGGTTACTATTCACGTATACGGTACTATTCACGTATATGACACTATTCACGAATACGGTAGTATTCACGAAGTATAATTTTTTCCTGTAGAATTTCTACCTTTTCGTGTCGGGGTTACTATTCACAAATACGACACTATTTACCGAAAAATAAAATTTTTTCTTCTTTGTCCAAGATGTCTATTATGGTTACTATATTTGATTATATCCATGTTTTGATCTTCATTCTTGAATTTCATTCCACTATGGTTTATTATGGAGTATTTTCGAACTTAGATTATCTAAAGTATGAATCCCTAATCTTTGTCCTTTTATCTCACTGAATTCGTTTCTTTACAATATTTTTCATCATCCTCAGTCCTAAATGATGATATAACTGAATATCTTTGACCTGTAGTGTAAAAATGAATGATTACCTGATGAATATCTTTAGCCCGTAGTGCAGAGATGAACATGTGTTGAGATGAACATGATCAACTGGTGATACAAATGAATATCTTTAGCCCGTAGTGCAAAGATGAATATTTAATTCATGATGTATATTGATTGATGTTACAAGGATAAAATATTGATGATGGACTTTTAAATTCATAGATGATAGTAGATTTCATTATCTACTTAACTCTTCTAATAACTTGTTATTTTTCGCTGCGAATATTGATCTAAAACTTGTTGTCCATTATATTTTATCTGATTTGTTAAAGGCTAACGATAATTTGTTCTATATTATCTTAGTCATAATATCCTTTACTGGAATAATTGAGCTCACCCTTTTCCTTTTTGTTCTATTTTTCTTCTCAGGAGGCGAGAATATAGTAGGAACTAGTCGGGGTGTGAAGTGATGTTTGAAGTCAGTTTTTTAAGCAGTCCTTACTATTTTGTAAAATAGTGTATCAATAATTGTAATGAGGACTTATTTGAGTTTGAATACTGTTTAGAAGAAAATATTTGTATTTAAACTCATAGCTTATGTGTTGTCGTATTTTGCACGACAATTGTAATAATGAAGTTGTAGTTGTTTTTCTGTACCATGTATTTGACGACTCAGAATGGGTGATGTATACCTATTTTGGGGGCGTCACAGTAACCACATGACTTTTCTATGCTTTAATACCATGTAAACTATAAGTTAAAACTTGTGTCAATGATCTCAAGAATGGTCATATGCTAGGTGAGAACCTCTAACATGTATGTATGTTAAAGTATAAGTGTTTTGGTATGATAGAATTGGACTGAAACCAGTAGACCAGAAGCTCAACTCTGATCAGGCTAGAGGACAGCGCAGCTGCGCTGTCCCTAAGGCTAGCTAGGGCGCAACTGCGCCATACTTCAGTCAAGTCTAGATTCTGTTTGTAATCTGATGATCAAAGCGTGCTTATATGGTTACGTTAACTTGTGTTATGTGACTAATATACTATCCAATGTGTTAAGAAGCATGCTAAGTGATAGAGTTAGATGATTAATGAGTAATTATAACTTTCAAGAATGAAGTTCAAAAAGGTATTTGCAAACTATAAAGCAATGACTTTAAAATGCGTTGTTTGACTTTATGGTGTCATACAATCTGATTTTGTGCATTAAGGATGTAGGATTTTGTGATGTTGTAAAACCCCGAATTTTATGAAATAAAAGTATTCAATTTTCTTATAATTATTATTTTATTTAATAAATAGTTAAATTGATAAAGGTTAAAGTTAAGGATTACATTTGAAAATTTTGCAAAATAAGCAAGTTGATATAAAATATTCGATTGGTCGGGGAATTTTCGTTTTAACAGGGAATATTCGTACGATGACACAATCATTGGTGGACCCCACAACGGAAGTATTGTCGTAGTTAGAAAACAACAGAATTATCTTTTTATAAAAATAACTGCGAAAGTGTTACTGTTAAACTGTTGAACTACCCGGTGGTAAAAATACAGTAATACGCGTGGTTGCATAGTAGCACACAGTATTGATTATTGATGCTTACGTGAGAAGTCACTCAGTTATACTCAATTATTACTACATAATTGCTGCATAATATCTATCATATTATTGATTGTCACAGTATCAGTATTTTATATTATTAAATCAATAATTGAGACGACAAAGTTATTCATATTATTATTTGTAATGTTGACGATGTTTAGAAAGTTTTGTCGATGAGGGGTTTAGTCACCTAATTGCGCACCAATATGGAAAAATCTTTATCAGAAAGCTCACTCTTTCCTGAAAATGATCTGGTTGTTAAATATTGTGAGTTATAATATTAATGATGAATAAGTTAATGTTAATTAAATATGAAATTGATATTTTCATCGTGTTGGGATTATTAGTGTTAGTGAAAATCGACATCTATTTTGATAATAATGGATGTATGGAGGTTATATTAACCAATCAGGTAATTAATCGGATAAATGATCAATTAATTGCTATGAATTCACATGCTTATAACTATTTGTTCACATGTGTGTACTATTGATTCACATGCATGTACTATTAGGGGAGGTGGTGCAAGGTTGATAATACTTGCATGACTAAATTAAAAATAGATATATAAATGAATGTACTATACTGTAACTATTTTTTCACATATATAGAACTATTGATTCACATGAATGTACTATTGATTCTCATGCATGTACTATTAGGGGAGGTGGTGCAAGTTTAATAATACTTGCAAGACTAAATTAAAAATGAAGGAAAAGATGAAAGTATTATACTGTAATATTTCGAGCCCCAAAACGTACAATTATCAAAACTATATTTTCCTATAAATAGAAGCTCATTCTTCTTTTATTTTCACCAATTCACTAAGACTCACAAGAGCAATTATAGAGAGAGAAGCTATAGAGAGAAAGAAGAAGAGAAGTCTGTTACCTCACTATTCCAATATCCAGTCTTCTTGTAAGACCCCAACTTATTATAAATAAAATTAAATTTTCTCTATTAATTATCTTGAAATAATAAGGAGTTAATTTGATATAATATTGTGGTTATGGGTGAAATGTACAAATTTTGTAAAATAAGCAAGTGGTTATAAAATATTCATTATTTTCGGGGAATATTCGTTTGGTCGTGGAATATTCTTGCTGTCAAAAAATATTCATACTATGGCACAGCTATTTTTGGGCCCCTTAACGAAAAACGATCGTATGAAAAAAACGACAAGTTTGAGTTTTTACAAATAACGGCGTAGTTGTTACCGTTAATACTGTTGAAATACCCGGTGGTTAAAATACAGTAACATACGGTATTGCACAATATTTTTGAATTATTGATTCTTACGTAAGAAGACAATACTCAATAATTGTTACAGTAATTACTGTTCAATATTTTATTTTATTGATTCAATAATTGCTACGTTGATATTTTATATTATTGTTGTTTCCATAATTATCACTGTACAGTATTTTCCATTATTAGATCAATAATTCATATTATTTGAATAATATTATTAGATATCATTGTTGACAATATCTAAGAAAGTTCTGTCTAGAAAAGGGTTTGGTCACCTAATTGCACGCCAATAAGGAAAAATTCTTATCGGAAAGCCCCCTTTTTCTTGGGAACGACCTGATTGTCATAATTGTGATTCTGTAATATTATTTGTGAATAATTAATTATTGATTTATATGATAAGAAAATATTTATTTTATGTAGATATAAATGGAGGAATTAATGCTGAGGTGTTTTATAAGTATTTTGTCAGAATGGGGGTGCTTTATCAGTATTTTGTTAGAATGGAGGTATTAAAAATTATCCGTATATGGATTTTGGATATTTTCTGTTTGGAATTTAGAAAAACTTTCTTCTACAAAGTTGTAGAGAATTAAATTTTCTATGGAATAGATGTGAGGTTAAAATTTTTCTGATAAAAGAGCTATTTATTATGAATTATTGAAGTTTTGAAAATAAAATTTTTATTAAAAATATGTGGGGCCTACTTTTGGTTGTTATGAAAAAATTTGAGTTTTGGTGGGCCCCACTGTGGTGTGTTGAAGTTTTTATCAAAGTTGGCGTGCTTGAAAATTTTGGAAAATATTATTTTATTAATTTTGTCTGCTTTGAGATTTTAAACATTTTTCTATAAATAGGGTGTTTAATTAGAATTGAAAATCACACAAGAATCATATGTTTTCTCTCTCTATATTATCGATCGTATTTTTGTGAGTATTTAGATACTTTGAGAGTTGCTATTTAGTGTAAGTTTTCTTCAGCTTATATTCGGTATTTCAGCCGAAAGTACTATTCTTTTGAGGTAAGGGATGTTATTTTCTTCGTAAATGATATTATTTCTTTTAATATCACTATGTCAAAATATTGGTATAAATTTTATTATAAAATTTTTAATTTTTCATGTCGAGGTTACTATTCACATATACGGTACTATTCACGTATATGACACTATTCACGAATACGGTACTATTCACGAAGTATAATTTTTTCCTGTAGAATTTCTACCTTTTCGTGTCGGGGTTACTATTCACATATACGACACTATTTACCGAAAAATAAATTTTTTTCTTTTTTATCCAAGATGTCTATTATGGTTAATATATTTGATTATATCCATGTTTTGATTTTCATTCTTGAATTTCATTCCACTATGGTTTATTATGGAGTATTTTTGAACTTAGATTATCTAAAGTATGAATCCCTAATCTTTGTCCTTTTATCTCACTGAATTCGTTTCTTTACAATATTTTTCATCATCCTCAGTCCTAAATGATGATATAACTGAATATCTTTGACCTGTAGTGCAAAGATGAATGATTACCTGATGAATATCTTTAGCCCGTAATGCAGAGATGAACATGTGTTGAGATGAGCATGATCAACTTGTGATACAAATGAATATCTTTAGCCCGTAGTGCAGAGATGAACATGATCAACTGATGATACAAATGAATATCTTTAGCCCGTAGTGCAAAGATGAATATTTAATTCATGATGTATATTGATTGATGTTACAAGGATAAAATATTGATGATGGACTTTTAAATTCATAGATGATAGTAGATTTCATTATCTACTTAACTCTTCTAATAACTTGTTATTTTTCGCTGCGAATATTGATCTAAAACTTGTTGTCCATTATATTTTATCTGATTTGTTAAAGGCTAACGATAATTTGTTCTATATTATCTTAGTCATAATATCCTTTACTGGGCTAATTGAGTTCACCCTTTTCCTTTTTGTTCCATTTTTCTTCTCAGGAGGCGAGAATATAGTAGGAACTAGTCGGGGTGTGAAGTGATGTTTGAAGTCAGTTTTTTAAGCAGTCCTTACTATTTTATAAAATAGCGTATCAATAATTGTAATGAGGACTTATTTGAGTTTGAATACTGTTTAGAAGAAAATATTTGTATTTAAACGCATAGCATATGTATTGTCGTATTTTGCACGACAATTGTAATAATGAAGTTGTAGTTGTTTTTCTGTACCATGTATTTGACGACTCAGAATGGGTGATGTATACCTATTTTGGGGGCGTCACAGTAACCACATGACTTTTCTATGCCTTAATACCATGTAAACTGTAAGTTAAAACTTGTGTCAATGAACTCAAGAATGGTCATATGCTAGGTTAGAACCTCTAACATGTATGTATGTTAAACTATAAGTGTATTGGTATGATAGAATTGGACTGAAACCAGTAGACCAGAAGCTCAACTATGATCAGGCTAGAGGACAGCGCAGCTGCGCTGTCCCTAAGCCTAGCCAGGGCGCAGCTGCGCCATACTTCAGTCAAGTCTAGATTCTGTTTGTAATCTGATGATCAAAGTGTGCTTATATGGTTACGTTAACTTGTGTTATGTGACTAGTATACTATCCAATGTGTTAAGAAGCATGCTAAGTGATAGAGTTAGATGATTAAGGAGTAATTATAACTTTCAAGAATGACGTTCAAAAAGGTATTTGCAAACTATAAAGCAATGACTTTAAAATGCGTTGTTTGACTTTATGGTGTCATACAATCTGATTTTGTGCATTAAGGACGTAGGATTTTGTGATGTTGTAAGACCCCGAATTTTATGAAATAAAAGTATTTATTTTTTTAATAATTATTATTTTATTTAGTAAATAGTTAAATTGATAAAGGTTAAAGTTAAGGGTGACATTTGAAAATTTTACAAAATAAGCAAGTTGATATAAAATATTCAATTGGTCGGAGAATTTTCGTTTTAACAAGGAATATTCGTACGATAACACAATCATTGGTGGACCCCACAACATAAGTACTGTGCTAGTTAGAAAACGACAGAATTATCTTTTTATAAAAATAACTGCGAAAGTGTTACTGTTAAATTGTTGAACTACCCGGTGGTAAAAATACAGTAATACGCGTGGTTGCATAGTAGCACACAGTATTGATTATTGATGCTTACGTGAGAAGTCACTCAGTTATACTCAATTATTACTACATAATTGCTGCATAATATCTCTCATATTATTGATTGTCACAGTATCAATATTTTATATTATTAAATCAATAATTGAGACGACAAAGTTATTCATATTATTATTTGTAATGTTGACGATGTTTAGAAAGTTCGTTCGAGGAGGGGTTTGGTCACCTAATTGCACACCAATAGGGAAAAATCTTTATCAGAAAGCTCATTCTTTCTTGAAAATGATCTGGTTGTTAAATATTGTTAATTATAATATTAATGATGAATAAGTTAATGTTAATTAAATATGAAATTGATATTTTAATTATGTTGGGATTATTAGTGTTAGTGGAAATCGACATCTATTTCGATAATAATGGATGTATGGAGGTTATATTAACCAATCAGGTAATTAATCGGATAAATGATCAATTAATTGCTATTAATTCACATGCTTATAACTATTTGTTCACATGCGTGTACTATTGATTCACATGCATGTACTATTAGGGGAGGTGGTGCAAGGTTGATAATACTTGCATGACTAAATTAAAAATAGATATATAAATGAATGTACTATACTGTAACTATTTTTTCACATATAGAGAACTATTGATTCACATGAATGTACTATTGATTCACATGCATGTACTATTAGGGGAGGTGGTGCAAGTTTAATAATACTTGCAAGACTAACTTAAAAATGAATAAAAAGATGAAAGTATTATACTGTAATATTTCGAGCCCCAAAACGTGCAATTATCAAAACTATATTTTCCTATAAATAGAAGCTCATTCTTCTTTCATTTTCCCCAATTCACTAAGACTCACAAGAGCAATTATAGAGAGAGAAGTTATAGAGAGAAAGAAGAAGAGAAGTCTGCTACCTCACTATTCTAATATCCAGTCTTCTTGTAAGACCCCAACTTATTATAAATAAAATTGAATTTTCTCTATTGATTATCTTGAAATAATAAGGAGTTAATTTGATATAATGTTGTGGTTATGGGTGAAATGTGCAAATTTTGTAAAATAAGCAAGTGGTTATAAAATATTCATTATTTTTGGAGAATATTCGTTTGGTCGTGGAATATTCTTGCTGTCAAAAAATATTCATACGATGGTACAACCATTTTTGGGCCCCTTAACGAAAAACGATCGTATGAAAAAAATGACAAGTTTGAGTTTTTACAAATAACTGCGTAGTTGTTACCGTTAATACTGTTGGAATACCCGGTGGTTAAAATACAGTAACATGCGGTATTGCACAATATTTTTGAATTATTGATTCTTACGTAAGAAGACAATACTCAATAATTGTTATAGTAATTACTATTCAATATTTTATTTTATTGATTTAATAATTACTACGTTGATATTTTATATTATTGTTGTTTCCATAATTGTCACTGCACAGTATTTCCCATTATTAGATCAATAATTCATATTATTTGAATAATATTATTAGATATCATTATTGACAATGTCTAAGAAAGTTCTGTCTAGAAAAGGGTTTGGTCACCTAATTGCACGCCAATAAGGAAAAATTCTTATCGGAAAGCCCCCTCTTTCTTGAGAACGACCTGATTGTCATAATTGTGATTCTGTAATATTATTTGTGAATAATTAACTATTAATTTATATGATAAGAAAATGTTTATTTTATGTGGATATAAATGGAGGAATTAATGCTGAGGTATTTTATAAGTATTTTGTCAGAATGGGGGTGCTTTATCAGTATTTTGTCAGAATGGAGGTATTAAAAATTATCCGTATATGAATTTCGGATATTTTCTGTTTGGAATTTAGAAAAACTTTCTTCTACAAAGATGTAGAGAATTAAATTTTCCATGGAATAGACGTGAGATTAAAATTTTTCTGATAAAAGAGCTATTTATTATGAATTATTGAAGTTTTGGAAATAAATATTTTTATTAAAAATATGTGGGGCCCACTTTTGGTTGTTATGAAAAAATTTGAGTTTTGGTGGGCCCCACTGTAGTGTGTTGAAGTTTTTATCAAAGTTGGCGTGCTTGAAAATTTTGAAAAATATTATTTTATTAATTTTGTCTGCTTTGACATTTTAAACATTTTTCTATAAATAGGGTGTTTAATTAGAATTGAAAATCACACAAGAATCATAAGTTTTCTCTCTCTATATTATCGATCGTATTTTTGTGAGTATTTAGATACTTTGAGAGTTGCTATTTAGTGTAAGTTTTCTTCAGCTTATATCCGGTATTTCAGCCGAAAGTACTATTCTTTTGAGGTAAGGGATGTTATTTTCTTCGTAAATGATATTATTTTTTTTAATATCATTATGTCAAAATATTGGTATTAATTTTATTATAAAATTTTTAACTTTTCATGTCGAGATTACTATTCACGTATACGGTACTATTCACGTATATGACACTATTCACGAATACGGTACTATTCACGAAGTATAATTTTTTCCTGTAGAATTTCTACCTTTTCGTGTCGGGGTTACTATTCACATATACGACACTATTTATCGAAAAATAAAATTTTTTCTTCTTTGTCCAAGATGTCTATTATGGTTACTATATTTGATTATATCCATGTTTTGATCTTCATTCTTGAATTTCATTCCACTATGGTTTATTATGGAGTATTTTTGAACTTAGGTTATCTAAAGTATGAATCCCTAATCTTTGTCCTTTTATCTCACTGAATTCGTTTCTTTACAATATTTTTCATCATCCTCAGTCCTAAATGATGATATAACTGAATATCTTTGACCTGTAGTGCAAAGACGAATGATTACCTGATGAATATCTTTAGCCCGTAGTGCAGAGATGAACATGTGTTGAGATGAGCATGATCAACTTGTGATACAAATGAATATCTTTAGTCCGTAGTGCAAAGATGAATATTTAATTCATGATGTATATTGATTGATGTTACAGAGATAAAATATTGATGATGGACTTTTAAATTCATAGATGATAGTAGATTTCATTATCTACTTAACTCTTCTAATAACTTGTTATTTTTCGCTGCGAATATTGATCTAAAACTTGTTGTCCATTATATTTTATCTGATTTGTTAAAGGCTAACGATAATTTATTCTATATTATCTTAGTCATAATATCCTTTACTGGGCTAATTGAGTTCACCCTTTTCCTTTTTGTTTCATTTTTCTTCTCAGGAGGCGAAAATATAGTAGGAACTAGTCGGGGTGTGAAGTGATGTTTGAAGTCAGTTTTTTAAGCAGTCCTTACTATTTTGTAAAATAGTGTATCAATAATTGTAATGAGGACTTATTTTAGTTTGAATACTGTTTAGAAGAAAATATTTGTATTTAAACGCATAGCTTATGTATTGTCGTATTTTGCACGACAATTATAATAATGAAGTTGTAGTTGTTTTTCTGTACCATGTATTTGACGACTCAGAATGGGTGATGTATACCTATTTTGGGGGCGTCACAGTAACCACATGACTTTTCTATGCCTTAATACCAAGTAAACTGTAAGTTAAAACTTGTGTCAATGAACTCAAGAATGGTCATATGCTAGGTTAAAACCTCTAACATGTATGTATGTTAAACTATAAGTGTATTGGTATGATAGAATTGGACTGAAACCAGTAGAGCAGAAGCTCAACTCTGATCAGGCTAGAGGACAGTGCAGCTGCGCTGTCCCTAATCCTAGCCAGGGCGCAGCTGCGCCATACTTCAGTCAAGTCTAGATTCTGTTTGTAATCTGATGATCAAAGCGTGCTTATATGGTTACGTTAACTTGTGTTATGTGACTAGTATACTATCCAATGTGTTAAGAAGCATGCTAAGTGATAGAGTTAGATGATTAAGGAGTAATTATAACTTTCAAGAATGACGTTCAAAAAGGTATTTGCAAACTATAAAGCAATGACTTTAAAATGCGTTGTTTGACTTTATGGTGTCATACAATCTGATTTTGTACATTAAGGATGTAGGATTTTGTGATGTTGTAAGACCCCGAATTTTATGAAATAAAAGTATTTAATTTTTTTATAATTATTATTTTATTTAGTAAATAGTTAAATTGATAAAAGTTAAAGTTAAGGGTGACATTTGAAAATTTTACAAAATAAGCAAGTTGATATAAAATATTCAATTGGTCGGAGAATTTTCGTTTTAACAGGGAATATTCGTACGATGACACAATCATTGGTGGACCCCACAACGAAAGTATTGTCCTAGTTAGAAAACAACAGAATTATCTTTTTATAAAAATAACTGCGAAAGTGTTACTGTTAAACTGTTGAACTACCCGGTGGTAAAAATACAGTAATACGCGTGGTTGCATAGTAGCACACAGTATTGATTATTGATGCTTACGTGAGAAGTCACTCAGTTATACTCAATTATTACTACATAATTGCTGCATAATATCTCTCATATTATTGATTGTCACAGTATCAATATTTTATATTATTAAATCAATAATTGAGACGACAAAGTTATTCATATTATTATTTGTAATGTTGACGATGTTTAGAAAGTTCTGTCGAGGAGGGGTTTGGACACCTAATTGCGCACCAATAGTGAAAAATCTTTATCCGAAAGCTCACTCTTTCCTGAAAATGATCTGGTTGTTAAATATTGTAAGTTATAATATTAATGATGAATAAGTTAATGTTAATTAAAGATGAAATTGATATTTTAATTGTGTTGGGATTATTAGTGTTAGTGAAAATCGACATCTATTTCGATAATAATGGATGTATGGAGGTTATATTAACCAATCAGATAATTAATCGGATAAATGATCAATTAATTGCTATTAATTCACATGCTTATAACTATTTGTTCACATGTGTGTACTATTGATTCACATGCATGTACTATTAGGGGAGGTGGTGCAAGGTTGATAATACTTGCATGACTAAATTAAAAATAGATATATAAATGAATGTACTATATTGTAACTATTTTTTCACATATATAGAACTATTGATTCACATGAATGTACTATTAATTCACATGCATGTACTATTAGGGGAGGTGGTGCAAGTTTAATAATACTTGCAAGACTAAATTAAAAATGAAGGAAAAGATGAAAGTATTATACTGTAATATTTCGAGCCCCAAAACGTGCAATTATCAAAACTATATTTTCCTATAAATAGAAGCTCATTCTTCTTTCATTTTCACCAATTCACTAAGACTCACAAGAGCAATTATAGAGAGAGAAGCTATAGAGAGAAAGAAGAAGAGAATTCTGCTACCTCACTATTTCAATATCCAGTCTTCTTGTAAGACCCCAACTTATTATAAATAAAATTGAATTTTCTCTATTAATTATCTTGAAATAATAAGGAGTTAATTTGATATAATGTTGTGGTTATGGGTAAAATGTGCAAATTTTGTAAAATAAGCAAGTGATTATAAAATATTCATTATTTTCGGGGAATATTCGTTTGGTCGTGGAATATTCTTGCTGTCGAAAAATATTCATACGATGGCACAACCATTTTTGGGCCCCTTAACGAAAAACGATCGTATGAAAAAATGACAAGTTTGAGTTTTTACAAATAACGGCGTAGTTGTTACCGTTAATACTGTTGGAATACCCGGTGGTTAAAATACAGTAACATACGGTATTGCACAATATTTTTGAATTATTGATTCTTACATAAGAAGACAATACTCAATAATTGTTACAGTAATTACTGTTCAATATTTTATTTTATTGATTCAATAATTGCTACGTTGATATTTTATATTATTGTTGTTTTCATAATTGTCACTGCACAGTATTTCCCATTATTAGATCAATAATTCATATTATTTGAATAATATTATTAGATATCATTATTGACAATGTCTAAGAAAGTTCTGTTTAGAAAAGGGTTTGGTCACCTAATTGCACGCCAATAAGGAAAAATTCTTATCGAAAAGCCCCCTTTTTCTTGGGAACGACCTGGTTGTCATAATTGTGATTCTGTAATATTATTTGTGAATAATTAATTAATGATTTATATGATAAGAAAATATTTATTTTATGTGGATATAAATGGAGGAATTAATGCTGAGTTGTTTTATAAGTATTTTGCCAGAATGGGGGTGCTTGATCAGTATTTTGTCAGAATGGAAGTATTAAAAATTATCCGTATATGGATTTCGGATATTTTCTGTTTGGAATTTAGAAAAACTTTCTTCTACAAAGTTGTAGAGAATTAAATTTTCTATGGAATAGACGTGAGATTAAAATTTTTCTGATAAAAGAACTATTTATTATAAATTATTGAAGTTTTGGAAATAAATATTTTTATTAAAAATATGTGGGGCCCACTTTTGGTTGTTATGAAAAAATTTGAGTTTTGTTGGGCCCCACTGTGGTGTGTTGAAGTTTTTATCAAAGTTGGCGTGCTTGAAAATTTTGGAAAATATTATTTTATTAATTTTGTCTGCTTTGGCATTTTAAGCATTTTTCTATAAATAGGGTGTTTAATTATAATTGAAAATCACACAAGAATCATAAGTTTTCTCTCTCTATATTATCGATCGTATTTTTGTGAGTAGTTAGATACTTTGAGAGTTGCTATTTAGTGTAAGTTTTCTTCGGCTTATATCCGGTATTTCAGCCGAAAGTACTATTCTTTTGAGGTAAGGGATGTTATTTTCTTCGTAAATGATATTATTTCTTTTAATATCATTATGTCAAAATATTGGTATGAATTTTATTATAAAATTTTTACCTTTTCATGTCGAGGTTACTATTCACGTATACGGTACTATTCACTTATATGACACTATTCACGAATACGGTAGTATTCACGAAGTATAATTTTTTCCTGTAGAATTCTACCTTTTCGTGTTGGGGTTACTATTCACATATACGACACTATTTACAGAAAAATAAAATTTTTTCTTCTTTGTCCAAGTTATCTATTATGGTTACTATATTTGATTATATCCATGTTTTGATCTTCATTCTTGAATTTCATTCCACTATAGTTTATTATGGAGTATTTTTGAACTTAGATTATCTAAAGTATGAATCCCTAATCTTTGTCCTTTTATCTCACTGAATTCGTTTTTTTACAATATTTTTCATCATCCTCAGTCCTAAATGATGATATAACTGAATATTTTTGACCTGTAGTGCAAAGATGAATGATTACCTGATGAATATCTTTAGCCCGTAGTGCAGAGATGAACATGTGTTGAGATGAACATGATCAACTGGTGATACAAATGAATATCTTTAGCCCGTAGTGCAAAGATGAATATTTAATTCATGATGTATATTGTTTGATGTTACAGGGATAAAATATTGATGATGGACTTTTAAATTTATAGATGATAGTAGATTTCATTATCTACTTAACTCGTCTAATAACTTGTTATTTTTCGCTGCGAATATTGATCTAAAACTTGTTGTCTATTATATTTTATCTGATTTGTTAAAGGCTAACGATAATTTGTTCTATATTATCTTAGTCATAATATCCTTTACTGGGCTAATTGAGCTCACCCTTTTCCTTTTTGTTCTATTTTTCTTCTCAGGAGGCGAGAATATAGTAGGAGCTAGTCGGGGTGTGAAGTGATGTTTGAAGTCAGTTTTTTAAGCAGTCCTTACTATTTTGTAAAATAGTGTATCAATAATTATAATGAGGACTTATTTGAGTTTGAATACTGTTTAGAAGAAAATATTTGTATTTAAACGCATAGCTTATGTATTGTCGTATTTTGCACGACAATTGTAATAATGAAGTTGTAGTTGTTTTTCTGTACCATGTATTTGACGACTCAGAATGGGTGATGTATACCTATTTTGGGGGCGTCACAGTAACCACATGACTTTTCTATGCCTTAATACCATGTAAACTGTAAGTTAAAACTTGTGTCAATGAACTCAAGAATGGTCATATGCTAGGTTAGAACCTCTAACATGTATGTATGTTAAACTATAAGTGTATTGGTATGATAGAATTGGACTGAAACCAGTAGAGCAGAAGCTCAACTCTGATCAGGCTAGAGGACAACGCAGCTGCGATGTCCCTAAGGCTAGCTAGGGCGCAACTGCGCCATACTTCAGTCAAGTCTAGATTCTGTTTGTAATCTGATGATCAAAGCGTGCTTATATGGTTACGTTAACTTGTATTATGTGACTAGTATACTATCCAATGTGTTAAGAAGCATGCTAAGTAATAGAGTTAGATGATTAATGAGTAATTATAACTTTCAAGAATGACGTTCAAAAAGGTATTTGCAAACTATAAAGCAATGGCTTTAAAATACGTTGTTTGACTTTATGGTGTCATACAATCTGATTTTGTGCATTAAGGATGTAAGATTTTGTGATGTTGTAAGACCCCGAATTTTATAAAATAAAAGTATTCAATTTTCTTATAATTATTATTTTATTTAGTAAATAGTTAAATTGATAAAGGTTAAAGTTAAGGGTGACATTTAAAAATTTTAAAAAATAAGCAAGTTGATATAAAATATTCAATTGGTCGGAGAATTTTCGTTTTAACAGGGAATATTCGTACGATGACACAATCATTGGTGGACCCCAAAACGGAAGTATTGTCGTAGTTAGAAAATGACAGAATTATCTTTTTATAAAAATAACTGCGAAAGTGTTACTGTTAAACTGTTGAACTACCCGGTGGTAAAAATACAGTAATACACGTGGTTGCATAGTAGCACACAGTATTGATTATTGATGCTTACGTGAGAAGTCACTCAGTTATACTCAATTATTACTACATAATTGCTGCATAATATCTATCATATTATTGATTGTCAGAGTATCAGTATTTTATATTATTAAATCAATAATTGAGACGACAAAGTTATTCATATTATTATTTGTAATGTTGACGATGTTTACAAAATTTTGTCGAGGAGGGGTTTAGTCACCTAATTGCGCACCAATATGGAAAAATCTTTATCAGAAAGCTCACTCTTTCCTGAAAATGATCTGGTTGTTAAATATTATGAGTTATAATATTAATGATGAATAAGTTAATGTTAATTAAATATGAAATTGATATTTTCATTGTGTTGGGATTATTAGTGTTAGTGAAAATCGACATCTATTTCGATAATAATGGATGTATGGAGGTTATATTAACCAATCAGGTAATTAATCGGATAAATGATCAATTAATTGCTATGAATTCACATGCTTATAACTATTTGTTCACATGTGTGTACTATTGATTCACATGCATGTACTATTAGGGGAGGTGGTGCAAGGTTGATAATACTTGCATGACTAAATTAAAAATAGATATATAAATGAATGTACTATACTGTAACTATTTTTTCACATATAGAGAACTATTGATTCACATGAATGTACTATTGATTCACATGCATGTACTATTAGGAGAGGTGGTGCAAGTTTAATAATACTTGCAAGACTAAATTAAAAATGAAGGAAAAGATGAAAGTATTATACTGTAATATTTTGAGCCCCAAAACGTACAATTATCAAAACTATATTTTCCTATAAATAGAAGCTCATTCTTCTTTCATTTTCACCAATTCACTAAGACTCACAAGAGCAATTATAGAGAGAGAAGCTATAGAGAGAAAGAAGAAGAGAAGTCTGCTACCTCACTATTCCAATATCCAGTCTTCTTGTAAGACCCCAACTTATTATAAATAAAATTAAATTTTCTCTATTAATTATCTTGAAATAATAAGGAGTTAATTTGATATAATGTTGTGGTTATGGGTGAAATGTACAAATTTTGTAAAATAAGCAAGTGGTTATAAAATATTCATTATTTTCGGGGAATATTCGTTTGGTCGTGGAATATTCTTGCTGTCAAAAAATATTCATACTATGGCACAGCTATTTTTGGGCCCCTTAACGAAAAACGATCGTATGAAAAAAACGATAAGTTTGAGTTTTTACAAATAACGGCGTAATTGTTACCGTTAATACTGTTGGAATACCCGGTGGTTAAAATACAGTAACATACGGTATTGCACAATATTTTTGAATTATTGATTCTTACGTAAGAAGACAATACTCAATAATTGTTACAGTAATTACTGTTCAATATTTTATTTTATTGATTCAATAATTGCTGCGTTGATATTTTATATTATTGTTATTTCAATAATTGTCACTGCACAGTATTTCCCATTATTAGATCAATAATTCATATTATTTGAATAATATTATTAGATATCATTATTGACAATGTCTAAGAAAGTTCTGTCTAGAAAAGGGTTTGGTCACCTAATTACACGCAAATAAAGAAAAATTCTTATCGGAAAGCCCCCTCTTTCACGGGAACGACCTGGTTGTCATAATTGTGATTCTGTAATATTATTTGTGAATAATTAATTATTGATTTATATGATTAGAAAATATTTATTTTATGTGGATATAAATGGAATGCTGAGGCGTTTTATAAGTATTTTGTCAGAATGGAGGTATTAAAAATTATCCGTATATGGATTTCGGATATTTTCTGTTTGGAATTTAGAAAAACTTTTTTCTACAAAGTTGTAGAGAATTAAATTTTCTATGGAATAGACGTGAGATTAAAATTTTTCTGATAAAAGAGCTATTTATTATGAATTATTGAAGTTTTGGAAATAAATATTTTTATTAAAAATATGTGGGGCCCACTTTTGGTTGTTATTAAAAAATTTAAGTTTTGGTGGGCCTCACTGTGGTGTGTTGAAGTTTTATCAAAGTTGGCGTGCTTGAAAATTTTGGAAAATATTATTTTATTAATTTTGTCTGCTTTGGCGTTTTAAGCATTTTTCTATAAATAGGATGTTTAATTAGTATTGAAAATCACACCAGAATCATAAGTTTTCTCTCTATATTATCGATCGTATTTTTGTGAGTATTTAGATACTTTGAGAGTTGCTATTTAATGCAAGTTTCTTTCAGCGTTATATCCGGTATTTCAGCCGAAAGTACTATTCTTTTGAGGTAAGAGATGTTATTTTCTTCGTAAATGATATTATTTTTTTTAATATCATTATGTCGAAATATTGGTATGAATTTTATTATAAAATTTTTACCTTTTCATGTCGAGGTTACTATTCACGTATACGGTACTATTCACGTATATGACATTATTCACGAATACGGTACTATTCACGAAGTATAATTTTTTCCTGTAGAATTTCTACCTTTTCGTGTCGGGGTTACTATTCACGTATACGACACTATTTACCGAAAAATAAAATTTTTTCTTCTTTGTCCAAGATGTCTATTATGGTTACTATATTTGATTATATCCATGTTTTGATCTTCATTCTTGAATTTCATTCCACTATGGTTTATTATGGAGTATTTTTGAACTTAGATTATCTAAAGTATGAATCCCTAATCTTTGTCCTTTTATCTCACTGAATTCGTTTCTTTACAATATTTTTCATCATCCTCAGTCCTAAATGATGATATAACTGAATATCTTTGACCTGTAGTGCAAAGACGAATGATTACCTGATGAATATCTTTAGCCCGTAGTGCAGAGATGAACATGTGTTGAGATGAGCATGATCAACTTGTGATACAAATGAATATCTTTAGTCCGTAGTGCAAAGATGAATATTTAATTCATGATGTATATTGATTGATGTTACAGAGATAAAATATTGATGATGGACTTTTAAATTCATAGATGATAGTAGATTTCATTATCTACTTAACTCTTCTAATAACTTGTTATTTTTCGCTGCGAATATTGATCTAAAACTTGTTGTCCATTATATTTTATCTGATTTGTTAAAGGCTAACGATAATTTATTCTATATTATCTTAGTCATAATATCCTTTACTGGGCTAATTGAGTTCACCCTTTTCCTTTTTGTTTCATTTTTCTTCTCAGGAGGCGAGAATATAGTAGGAACTAGTCGGGGTGTGAAGTGATGTTTGAAGTCAGTTTTTTAAGCAGTCCTTACTATTTTGTAAAATAGTGTATCAATAATTGTAATGAGGACTTATTTTAGTTTGAATACTGTTTAGAAGAAAATATTTGTATTTAAACGCATAGCTTATGTATTGTCGTATTTTGCATGACAATTATAATAATGAAGTTGTAGTTGTTTTTCTGTACCATGTATTTGACGACTCAGAATGGGTGATGTATACCTATTTTGGGGGCGTCACAGTAACCACATGACTTTTCTATGCCTTAATACCAAGTAAACTGTAAGTTAAAACTTGTGTCAATGAACTCAAGAATGGTCATATGCTAGGTTAGAACCTCTAACATGTATGTATGTTAAACTATAAGTGTATTGGTATGATAGAATTGGACTGAAACCAGTAGAGCAGAAGCTCAACTCTGATCAGGCTAGAGGACAGTGCAGCTGCGCTGTCCCTAATCCTAGCCAGGGCGCAGCTGCGCCATACTTCAGTCAAGTCTAGATTCTGTTTGTAATCTGATGATCAAAGCGTGCTTATATGGTTACGTTAACTTGTGTTATGTGACTAGTATACTATCCAATGTGTTAAGAAGCATGCTAAGTGATAGAGCTAGATGATTAAGGAGTAATTATAACTTTCAAGAATGACGTTCAAAAAGGTATTTGCAAACTATAAAGCAATGACTTTAAAATGCGTTGTTTGACTTTATGGTGTCATACAATCTGATTTTGTACATTAAGGATGTAGGATTTTGTGATGTTGTAAGACCCCGAATTTTATGAAATAAAAGTATTTAATTTTTTTATAATTATTATTTTATTTAGTAAATAGTTAAATTGATAAAAGTTAAAGTTAAGGGTGACATTTGAAAATTTTACAAAATAAGCAAGTTGATATAAAATATTCAATTGGTCGGAGAATTTTCGTTTTAACAGGGAATATTCGTACGATGACACAATCATTGGTGGACCCCACAACGAAAGTATTGTCCTAGTTAGAAAACAACAGAATTATCTTTTTATAAAAATAACTGCGAAAGTGTTACTGTTAAACTGTTGAACTACCCGGTGGTAAAAATACAGTAATACGCGCGGTTGAATAGTAGCACACAGTATTGATTATTGATGCTTACGTGAGAAGTCACTCAGTTATACTCAATTATTACTACATAATTGCTGCATAATATCTCTCATATTATTGATTGTCACAGTATCAATATTTTATATTATTAAATCAATAATTGAGACGACAAAGTTATTCATATTATTATTTGTAATGTTGACGATGTTTAGAAAGTTCTGTCGAGGAGGGGTTTGGACACCTAATTGCGCACCAATAGTGAAAAATCTTTATCCGAAAGCTCACTCTTTCCTGAAAATGATCTGGTTGTTAAATATTGTGAGTTATAATATTAATGATGAATAAGTTAATGTTAATTAAAGATGAAATTGACATTTTCGTTGTGTTGGGATTATTCGTGTTAGTGAAAATCGACATCTATTTCAATAATAATGGATGTATGGAGGTTATATTAACCAATCAGGTAATTAATCGGATAAATGATCAATTAATTGCTATTAATTCACATGCTTATAACTATTTGTTCACATGTGTGTACTATTGATTCACATGCATGTACTGTTAGGGGAGGTGGTGCAAGGTTGATAATACTTGCATGACTAAATTAAAAATAGATATATAAATGAATGCACTATACTGTAACTATTTTTTCACATATATAGAACTATTGATTCACATGAATGTACTATTAATTCACATGCATGTACTATTATGGGTGGTGATGCAAGTTTAATAATACTTGCAAGACTAAATTAAAAATAAAGGAAAAGATGAAAGTATTATACTGTAATATTTCGAGCCCCAAAACGTGCAATTATCAAAACTATATTTTCCTACAAATAGAAGCTCATTCTTCTTTCATTCTCACCAATTCACTAAGACTCACAAGAGCAATTATAGAGAGAGAAGCTATAGAGAGAAAGAAAAAGAGAAGTCTGCTACCTCACTATTTCAGTATCCAGTCTTCTTGTAAGACCCCAACTTATTATAAATAAAATTGAATTTTTTCTATTAATTATCTTGAAATAATAAGGAGTTAATTTGATATAATGTTGTGGTTATGGGTGAAATGTGTAAATTTTACAAAATAAGCAAGTGGTTATAAAATATTCATTATTGTCGGGAAATATTCGTTTGGTCGTGGAATATTCTTGCTGTCGGAAAATATTCATACGATGGCACAACTATTTATGGGCCCCATAACGAAAAACGGTCGGATGAAGAAAATGACAAGTTTGAGTTTTTACAAATAACGGCGTAGTTATTACCGTTAATACTGTTGGAATACCCGGTGGTTAAAATATAGTAATACGCGTGGTTACACAGTAACATATGGTATTGCACAATATTTTTGAATTATTTATTCTTACGTAAGAAGGCAATACTCAATAATTGTTACAGTAATTACTGTTCAATATTTTATTTTATTGATTCAATAATTGCTACGTTGATATTTTATATTATTGTTATTTTCATAATTGTCACTACACAGTATTTCCCATTATTAGATCAATAATTCATATTATTTGAATAATATTATTAGATAGCATTATTGACAATGTTTAAGAAAGTTCTGTCTAAGAAAGGGTTTGGTCACCTAATTACACGCCAATAAGGAGAAATTTTTATCGGAAAGCCCCTCTTTCTTGGGAACGACCTGGTTGTCATAATTGTGATTCTGTAATATTAACTGTGAATAATTAATTATTGATTTATATGATAAGAAAATATTTATTTTATGTGGATATAAATGAAGGAAATATTTATTTTTTATGTGAATATAATTGAAGGAATTAATGTTGAGGTGTTTTATCAGTATTTTGTCGGAATGGATGCATTAAAAATCGTCCGTATTCGGATTTCGGGTATTTTCTGTTTGGAATTTAAAAAAACTTTCTTATACAAAGTTGTAGAGAATTAAATTTTCTATGGAAAAGAGATTAGATTTGAATTTTTCTTATAAAAGAGTTATTTATTGTGAATTATTGAAGTTTCGAAAATTAAATATTTTTATTAAAATTATGGGTGGGACTTACTTTTGTTTTAAACATGTGGACTGCAAATTTTTTTTTTTCAAAAATGGCATGCTGGTGGCTGGTCTTGGTTGGTGGAGTTGAAGAAGGAAAATATATATTATTTTATTAATTTAGTCTCCTTTGGCGTTCTAGCATTTTTCTATAAATAGGTGCTTAAGTTAGAATTAAAAATCACACCAGAATTCATAAATTTTCTCTCTATATTATCGAGCGTATTTTAGTACGTATTTAGATACTTTGAGAGTTAATATTCAGTGCAAGTTTTCTTCGGCTTTACATCCGATATTTCGATCAGAAATACTGTTATTTTGAGGTAAGGGATGTTATTTTCTTCGTAAATGATATTATTTTCTTCAATAACATTATGCTGAAATATTTATATAAATTTTATTGTAAAATTTCTACCTTTTTATGTCGGGATTACTATTCACGTATGCGGTACTATTCACGTATACGACACTATTCACAAATACAGCACTATTCACCGAAAAATAAAATTTTCTCTTCTTTATCACAGATGTCTATTATGGTTACTATCTTTGATTGTATCCATGTTTTGATCTTCATTCTTAAATTTTACTCCATTATGGTTTATTATGGAGTATTTTTAAACTTGAATTATCTAAAGTACGAATCTCTAATCTTTGTCCTTTTATCTTACTGGATTCGTTCTCTAAAATATTTTTTCATCATACTCATTCCTTAATGATGATACTTGATTAATATCTTTGGCCTGTAGTGCAAAGATGAATGATTAACTGATGAATATCTTTGGCCCGTAGTGCAAAGATGAACAGGTGTTGAGATGAACATGATCAACTGGTGATACAAATGAATATCTTTGGCCTGTAGTGCAAAGATGAATATTTGATTCAAGATGTATATTGATTGATGTTACAGGGATAAAATATTGATGATGGACTTTTAAATCTTAGAAGATAGTAGAATTCATTCTCTATTTGACTCTTTTAATGGATTGTTATTTCCGCTGCAGTTGTTGATCTAAAATTTGTTGTCTATTATATTCAATCAGATTTTTTCCTGTTGAATACTATTGATAATTTGTTGTATATTATCTTAGTCATAATATTCTTTACTGGGATAGTTGAGCTCACCCTTTTCCTTTTTGTTCTATTTTTCTTCTAAGGAGGTGAGAATATAGCAGGAACTAGCCAGGGTAGGGAGTGATGGTTCTAGAAAGTTATTTTAGCAGTCCTCACTATTTTTGTAAAATAGTGTATCAATAATTGTAATGAGGACTCTTTTTGAGTTTTAATAGTGTCTATTAGACAATATTTTTATTTAAACTCACAGTATGTGTTGTCGTATTTTGCACGATAATTGTATTAATGAAGTTGTATTTATTTTTGTACCATGTATTTGGCGACTCAGAATGGGTGATGTATACCTATTTTGGGGGCGTCACAGTTGGTATCAGAGCTTAGGGATATAGTCTCTGGCGGAGATCGGGAAATAGAACTAGGAGGGAAGAGATGAGTAAATCCTTCGCTAGTGTGTCCTACCTAAGCTTATTTGTTGGTCGGTCATAATATAGGGATAATATGTGATATGTTAATTTGTTTAATTAACCCTTATTTTATGCAGTATTTAAGAATGGCAGCTGAGAACGTTAACAATGGAGTGTATGAGACCGTGGAAACACCTTTAATCACAAACCAGGGGAACGTGCAACAGGAAGGCAATATTCCTCCTGTAATTAACACTACCGAACAAACGATGAATGATAGGTTGTTTAGAAGCTTTTTACAGTTCATCCAAAATCAGACGAGGGAGACTCGTGTACAAAATACGGGTGAAAATGATAGCAACGCGCAGTTTGTCACCGCCAAGCATTTTAAAGAGTTGGGACCACCAGAATTCTGGGAAAAGTCGGATCTGATTAAGGCAGAAACGTGGGTCTAGTAAATTACCAAGATATTCGATGTCTTGGGATGCATAGAAGAACAGAAGGTTCCATTCGCCACCTTTATGTTCCGTGGTGAGGCAGATTACTGGTGGGAATCTGTGAAGTGTACCCAGCCAGCCGCACTCAACATGTCTTGGGAAAGATTTCAGAAACTGTTCAATGATAAGTACTTTCCTGAAAGTATTTGTCATATGAAGGAGGTAGAGTTTATTAGACTGGAACAAAATAACATAACGGTGTCCTAGTACGAGGCGAAATTCGCAGAGTTATCCAGGTTTGCACCTCATTTGGTAGAGAATGAGGAACGAATGACACAGATGTTTCTGAGAGGTCTAAAACCCGAGATTCGGCAATATCTTATCCCTCATAAATTTTCTTTATATTAAGATGTTGTAAACAGGGCTCAATTATTAGAGCGAGATAATGAGTATGTTCAACCGAGGGACCATAACCAGGGTCATACCGGTGACAGCAGTCATCGGAGCGATGATAACCAGCACGGAGAAAAAAATACAGACAAAAGCGGTAACCACTCGGGTGGTAATCGTGGCCATGATAATAGGAGAGGTGAGCCAAGTGGAAATTTCAAAAAGAGGAGATTCAACAATGACGAGAAGACATCAGCAGCAACACCAGCACCAACAAAAAATTCTAGGGGAGGAGAACGACCGCCAGTTAGATGCTATAGATGCGGAGAGGAGGGACACATAAGTCCAAACTGTTCACAGCCTTCCAAGGTGTGTTTTAATTGTGGAAAAGACGGTCATATAGCCCGATTTTGTCCGGTTGTAAAGTCAAGTCCAACTGGGATGGCGGCACCAAAGGCAACTACGGACAAAACAAAGTAGGTGGTTCATGGGAGGGCGTTTGTCGTGACTGGCCAAAACGCGAGAAACCCGAACGAGGTGATCATGGGTAAGCTAATCATAAATTCTTGCGAAGTTTATACCTTATTAGATACCGGTTCTACCCATTCTTTTATCTCTCTTGCTTGTGCTCAACATTTAAACTTGACTCCGGAGAAATTGGACTTTGACTTATCTGTGGAGACTCCGTTAGGAGAAACTTTCATTACATCCACTGTTTATAATTCTTATTTGATCCATGTTGACACCCTCACATTAGCTGTTGATCTTATCTCTTTAAAGATACTTGCTTTTGATGTGATTTTAGAGATTGATTGGTTAACTATTCATCATACCAAAATTGATTATTTTTGTAAGGTTGTTAGTTTTCATATTACTAACCAACCTGTTATGCGAATTCAAGCAACCAAACCACTAAAGTCAATTACTATCATATCAAGCCATAAAGCCATTTGTTTTATTAAAAAATGGATGTCAAATTTTTTTAGCCCATGTTATGGACTTGAACAAAAACACGTTAGATTTGAATAATATTTCTGTTGTTAGTGAATTTCCTGACTTATTTTTTGAAGACCTTTCCGGTCTGCCACCAGAACGTGAAGTTGAATTCTTTATTGACCTTGAACCTGGTACAAAGTCAATTTCTAAAACCCCATATCGAATGGCTCCTATTAAACTTTAGGAGTTAAATGTTCAACTACAGGAGTTGTTAGACATCGGTTTCATTCGTCCTAGTACATTTCCTTGGGATGCTTCTATTTTATTTGTAAAGAAGAAAGACGGGAGTATGCGACTTTGTATTGACTACCGAGAATTAAATCATGTCACCATCAAGAAAAGGTATCCATTACCTCGCATTGATGACCTGTTCGACCAGTTGTAAGGAGCACAATTCTTTTCAAAGATCGATCTTCATTCTGGATATCATCAGCTGAAGATTAAAACTGAGGATATTCCAAAGACTGCCTTCAGAACTCGGTACGGGCATTATGAATTCTTAGTCATGTCTTTTGGATTGACTAAAGCTCCTGCTGCTTTCATGGATATGATGAACCGTGTAGTCAAGGAATATTTGGATCAGTTTGTTGTTGTCTTTATTGATGACATCCTTATCTATTCCAAAAGCCGTGAAGATCATGAGCACCATTTGAAGCTGGCACTTCGACGGCTTCGTGACAACAACCTATATGCCAAGCTAAAGAAATGCAAGTTCTGGCTGGAGAAAGTAATATTCCTTGGGAACGTGGTGTCAAAGCATGGAGTATCTATTGACCCAGCGAAGATTGAAGCCATACAAAGTTGGGAGCAACCGAAGTCGGTGACCGAAGTACGTAGCTTTCTGGGCTTAGCTGCTTATTATCGGAGATTCGTGAAAGAATTTTCTCGAATCGCTACTCCGTTAACTCAGTTGACTCAGAAAAATATAAAATTCGTATGGCGCGAGGAATACGAGAAGAGTTTCCAAGAGCTTAAGAGGAGACTCATTTCGGCACATATTCTGACAATACCATCTGGTTCGGATGGATTTGTTATCTAAAGCGATGCTTCAGGTAAAGGGTTAGGATGTGTTCTCATGCAACATGAGAAAGTCATAGTCTATGCCTCGCGACAACTCAAATAATATGAGAGGAATTATCCTACTCATGATCTAGAGTTGGCAGCAGTCATTTTTGCGTTAAAAATCTGGAGGCACTACTTGTATGGGGAAAAAGCAGAGATTTATACGGATCTTAAAAGCCTCAAATATTTCTTCACCCAAAAGGAACTCAACATGCGACAACGACGTTGGCTCGAGCTGTTGAAAGATTACGACCAAATAATTTAATATCATCCTGGAAAAGCAAACATTGTAGCTGACGCATTGAGTAGAAGATCGTATGCGGGTATGAGTACGATGTTGTTAACGCAAAGACCCATTTTGTACGATTTGCAAAGGATGGAGATAGAGTTAAAGGCTCCAAGTACCCATGTGAGGATATCAAACATACGAGTAGAACCGACTTTAATCGATAAAGTTAAAGTTGCTCAAGCTACGGACCTAGGGCTGATGCGTATGAAGAAGAAAGTGCAAGAAGGTGCTATTCCAGAATTAGGAATTGATGAAGAAGGAATACTTCGAGTCAACTCCAGACTTTACGTTCCTAACAATTCTGACTTCAAGCATAGAATCATGATGGAGGCACACGACTAACCGTTTCCAATCCATCTTGGGAGTACCAAAATGTATCATGATCTTCGACATATATTTTGGTGGAACAATATGAAGAGAGAGATCGCGGAGTTTATCTCGAGGTGTTTAACTTGTCAACAAGTAAATGCGGAGCATCAAGTGCCAAAGGGTCTATTGCAACCACTTGAGATTCTGAAATAGAAGTGGGAAAATATTACCACGGATTTCGTTACGGGTCTTCCCAAAGTTTCTCAAGGTATAGATGCGATTTGAGTTAATGTTGATAGATTAACCAAGTTTGCTTATTTCTTGCCTATACGTGAGGCTTATTCCCGTGAACGTCTTGCGCGTATGTATGTAAATGAGATTATGAGATTGCATGGCATGCCAATATCCATAGTTTCGGATCGTGACCCAAGATTCACTTCACAATTTTGGGTTAGGTTATAGAAAGCTATGGGCACGGATTTACGATTCAGTTCGGCATACCATCCTCAAACGGACGGACAATCGAAAAGGACTATTCAAATCTTTGAAGATCTATTAAGAGTATGTGTCCTAGATTTTAAAGGAAGTTGGGATAAGTACTTGTCATTGGTGGAATTCTCCTACAACAATAGTTATCAAGCAAGTATAGGCATAGCTCCATTCGAGGCGTTGCATGAAAGAAAATATCGTTCTCCAGTATGCTGGGACGAGGTAGGTGAAGCAACGTTGTTGGAACGAGAATTGGTACGCATGACTACGGAAAAGATCCAAACGATTCGACAACGTATACAAATGGCACAAGATCGACAAAAGAGTTTTGCGGATCTTCATCGAAAGGACGTGAAATTTAACATTGGGGATCATGTATTGTTACGTATTGCTCCATGGAAGGGAGTTACAAGATTTGGAAAGAGAGGAATGCTCAATCCACGATTTGTTGGTCCATTTAAGATTCTTGACCGAATATGAAATGTGGCCTATAGACTCGCATTACCTCCAAGCATGTCTCGTGTTCATAATATTTTTCACATATCTATGCTTCGTAAATATGTGAAAGACTCGAACCATATTATTGAGTTAAAACCAGACGAGATAGCCAAAGATTTAACGTACGAGGAGGTACTTGTTAAGATCTTGGATAGGAAAGAGCATGTCCTACGCACTAAGATTATACCACAAGTTAAAGTTTTGTGGAGGAACCATGCTATTGAGAAAATGACTTGGGAGTTGGAATCAGAAATAAAAGCGAGGTACCCTCACCTTTTCGAAACACCAGGTACGTACGTTAATTTCGAGGATGAAATTTCATAAGGAGGGGAGGTTGTAAGACCCCAACTTATTATAAATAAAATTAAATTTTCTCTATTCATTATCTTGAAATAATAAGGAGTTAATTTGATATAATGTTGTGGTTATATGTGAAATGTGCAAATTTTGTAAAATAAGCAAGTGGTTATAAAATATTCATTGTTGTCGAGGAATATTCGTTTGGTCGTGGAATATTCTTACTGTTAAGAAATATTCGTACGACGATGCAGCCATTCGTGGGCCCCATAACGGAAAACGGTCGGATGAAAAAAATGACAAGTTTGAGTTTTTATAAATAACGACATAATTATTACCGTTAATACTGTTAAAATACTTGGTGGCTAAAATACAGTAATATGCGTTGTTACACAGTAGCACACGGTATTGCACAGTATTATTGAATTATTGATCCTTACGTAAGAAGGTACTGCTCAATAATTTATTTTATTGATTCAATAATTGTGGCGTTGATATTTTATATTATTGTTATTTCAATAATTGTCACTGCACAGTATCTCCATTATCAGATTAATAATTCATATTATTTGAATAATATTATTAGATAACATTATTGGCAATGTCTAAAAAAGTTCTGTCTAAGGAGAGGTTTGGTCACCTAATTGCGCGCTAGTAAGGAGAAATCCTTATCGGAATGCCCCCTCTTTCCTAGGAACGACCTGATTGTCATTATTGTGATTCTGTAATATAATTTGTAAATAATTATTTATTAATTTTTATGATAAGAAAATATTTATTTTATATGGATATAAATGAAGGAAATATTTATTTTTTATGTGGATATAATTGAAAGAATTAATGTTGAGGTGTTTTATCAGTATTTTATCGGAATGGATGTATTAAAAATCGTCCGTATGTGAATTTCGAGCATTTTTTGTTTGGAAAAATTTTCTTCTACAAAGTTGTAGATAATTAAATTTTATATGAAAAGGACATGAGATTTGAATTTTTCTGATAAAAGAGCTCTTTATTATGAATTATTGAAGTTTTGAAAATTAAATATTTTTATTAAAATTATGGGTGGGACCCATTTTAGTTTTAAACATGTGGGCTGCAATTTTTTTTCAAAAATGGCATGCTGGAGGCTGGTCTTGGCAGGTGGCGTAGAATGAGGAAAATATATATTTTATTTTATTAATTTAGTCTCCTTTGGCGTTTTAGCATTTTCCTATAAATAGGTGCTTATGTTAGAATTGAAAATCACACCAGAATTCATAAGTTTTCTCTCTATATTATCGAGCGTATTTTAGTGAGTATTTAAATACTTTAAGAGTTGTTATTCAGTGCAAGATTTCTTCGGCTTTACATCCGATATTCGGATCAAAAATACTGTTATTTTGAGGTAAGGGATGCTATTTTCTTCGTAAATGATATTATTTTTTTCAATATCATTATACTGAAATATTGATATGAATTTTATTATTGAATTTCTATCTTTTTGTGTCGGGGTTACTATTCACGTATACGGCACTATTCACAAATACGGCACTATTCACCGAAAAATAAATTTTTTTTTTTCTTTGAGCCAGATGTCTATTATGGTTACTATCTTTGATTGTATCCATGTTTTGATCTTCATTCTTGAATTTTACTCCATTATGGTTTATTATGGAGTATTTTTAAACTTGAATTATCTAAAGTACGAATATCTAATCTTTCTCTTTTTATCTTACTGGATTCGTTCTCTAAAATATTTTTTATCATCCTCAGTCCTTAATGATGATACTTGATGAATATCTTTGGCCTGTAGTGTAAAGATGAATGATTAACTAATGAATATCTTTGGCCCGTAGTACAAAGATGAACAGGTGTTGAGATGAACATGACCAACTGGTGATACAAATGAATATCTTTTTGCATGTAGTGCAAAGATGAATATTTAATTCAAGATGTATATTGATTTATGTTACAGGGATAAAATATTTATGATGGACTTTTA
Organism: Panax notoginseng; assembly: GCA_016801055.1. NCBI lineage: Eukaryota > Viridiplantae > Streptophyta > Magnoliopsida > Apiales > Araliaceae > Panax > Panax notoginseng. The sequence continues at coordinate 65,223,218 of CM029013.1, read as the reverse complement.
AATCTTAGAAGATAGTAGAATTCATTCTCTACTTGACTCTTCTAATAGATTGCTATTTCCGCTGCAGTTGTTGATCTAAAATTTGTTGTCTATTATATTCTATCAGATTTTTTCCTGTTGAAGACTATTGATAATTTGTTGTATATTATCTTAGTCATAATATTCTTTACTTGGCTAGTTGAGCTCACCCTTTTCTTTTTTGTTCTATTTTTCTTCTCAGGAGGTGAGAATATAGCAATAACTAGTCGGGGTATGGAGTGATGATTCTAGAAAGTTGTTTTAGCACTCCTCACTTTTTTTGTAAAATAGTGTATCAATAATTATAATGAGGACTCTTTTTAAGTTTTAATAGTGTCTATTAGATAATATTTGTATTTAAACTCACAGTATGTGTTGTCGTATTTTGCACGACAATTGTATTAATGAAGTTGTATTTGTTTTTGTACCATATATTTGGCGACTCAGAATGGGTGATGTATACCTATTTTGGGGGCGTCACACTTCTTCTGAGGTAAGGGATATTTTTTTTGTATTCATAAGGAATAATATTTTCTTTCATACTCTGTAGTATGTGAGCAATATTATTTCGTATCGTATTCCTGATTATACCCTTATTTTGTTAAAGTATTACTTCTATACTCCGTGAAATTAGTAGAATATCCTTAAAATTTACGCTTCATCTAATATCATTTCGCAAGGATATTTTCTGCACATTCTTGTTAAATTTTAAGCTTTTCATGCCGAAGTACTGTACATATGTACTATTCATTTATACGGTACTATTCATAAAGTACTATTTACGGGTACTATTCATGAAGTATTATTCATGAAGTACTATTCATGAGTACTATTTTTAAAATACTATTCACGGGATACTATTCACCCGGGTACTATTCACCCTGAGTACTATTCATGACAAAAATTAATTTCTTTTCGATCCAAATCATTTTTGATACAATATCATTCTTGAATTTTACTCCACAAAGTAGTATCATGTTGGCAATTTGAACATTATTGAATTCTGGATAAATTAAATTATAAATCTTTAAAAATTTATCCTTTATTTCTTTTAATTGAATTCTTATATCATTGTCATCATCCTCATGCTTATATTGTGATGACAGCCAGCTTTGGCTTACGTACATAGATGGACTGTTGATTGGTATGATTATGACCAGGGATCATTCGGTATAATCATGACCCGTAATGTTACAAATGATGTGGTAAAAGTCTTTATTGGCTTGTAGTACATTGATGGACAGTTGTTGGTATGATTATGACCAGGAATTATTCGATATAATCATGACTATTGATGATTACATGAATATACTTGGCCGTGGTGCAGGGATGATTCGATGATGTATTTTTTTTATTAAGCTGAGTCTCAGCGATAAAGTTGATGAAAAAACCTTTTTAAATCATAGAAGATAATAGATATCATACTCTACTTGACACTTCTAATGGATTGCACGTTCCGCTGTAGTTAAACTTGATGTTTATTATACTTTATCAGTTTAACACTATTGAAGGCTAACGATAATTTATTCTGCATTATCTTAGTCATAATATTTCTTACTGGGCTAGTTGAGCTCACCCTTTTGCTTTCATTGTTCTCTTCAAGAAATGAGAACGTAGCCGGGACTAGCCGGGGAACAGAGTGATGGTTCAAGATGGTGGCTATAGTAGTCATCACTATTTTATGAAATAGTGTGATAATAAATGTAATGAGGACTTCATTTAAGTTTGAATACTGTCTATGAGAAAATATTCGCGTAAAAACTCTAAGCTACGCTGTTATCGTATTGTATAAAAAAAGTTTGTATTTGATTTATGTACCATGTATTTGGCGACTCAGAATGGGTGATGTATACCTATTTTGGGGGCGTCATAGATGTGGCATATATATATATATATATATATATATATATATATATATATATATATTATATAAGTAAGTTAGACATCTATGTGTGTGGTTAGACTTACATATCATGATTGAGCATATGTAACTAATGAATATCCTATACGCGCAACTATATTATGTTAGGATTTGAAAGGGTGTTGATAAGCAATATTTTGGTAAACTACGCTTGAGGCTAGTATTCGAACCTTACTCTTTATTGATCATTACTTGAACTTGTGCAATTATTGATCGTACAAGTAGAACTTTGAAAGTATAATACTTCGTAATCTAGAAATGAAATTGTTTACCAACTTTGATTTCGAACGATAATTGTTCATGTATATACTGTGAAAGAAAACTGTCTAAGCCATTGCTTCGGTTAGACTATTGATATTGATCGAAAGCTATCCAAACAAAATTTACTTGGTGCGAACTCTTATAACTGAGATGAACAACCCTCTTGGTAGGGGAATCATATATTGTCGGGAAACCGACGTGCACACTTAAGAAAGTTTAAATGTAATGCATTGACATAGGGTACTTTAGGCTGATCACCTATTGTACTCGTTTTATGGAATTATCAGTTTATTACTGTGAATTCTAGGAGAAGTTCTTAGTCCTTAGTGACTGCTCAGTATTCATTATTTTGAAATCTTGAATTGATTAATCATTGAATATTATTGATCTTTTCTGTCTATAGCGACTATTGTTGATAATCATTGATACTTCTTGCTATCTTGAACTATCCCTATTATTGTACCTTGAGAAATACAAAACAACCTTGAGTACCCTTATTGCTATATTACTTGCTGGGCAAATTTGTTGCTCATCCTTGTTTTTCCTAAAAATATTTCAGTTAAGGCAGAACGTGGTGAGCCCTCTAGCAAGGACAAGAGTAAAGAGAAGGCTTTGGAGTAGTTATTCCATAATGCTAGAATGTATTATTATCTGGTTGTAGAAGAACTTATTTATGATAAGCTATGCTTGGTTTAAGTTGTATTGGATTATTTATTAGTTATGTCTAAACTTTGTTTAATTACGTTTAAGGTATTGTAAGAGATGTTTAAGTTACGAACCCTTGGGACGAGAATAATTATATTATAACAAATGTAATTTATTCTATTATTCCGCTGTGATGATTTTAGTATGTCATTAGAGATAGTACGTGACAACCAAATTTGAGACAAGTGTGGTCTAAATTTGGGGGCGTCACACAGAGTATGGAAGAAAATATTATTTCTTGCGAATATTGAACAAAAATAATATCCCTTACGACTGTTGAACGAAATTAATATTCCTTACGAATATTGAACGAAAATAATATTCCTTACGAATATTGAACAAAAATAATATTCTTTACGAATATCGAATGAAAATAAAATTACTTACGAATACGAAAAATAATATCGTAAGCGAATATGAAATAAATAATACCCCTTAACTTAAAAGGAGAGTAATTTTGACTGGTATAACGGAGATATTTTTGAAGAAAACTTATACTATTTTTTACACTCAAAGATTTCTTAAACTCAAAATAAATACGCTCAATATTATAGAAGAAGAATTCTCTGACTTTGGTGTGATTTTTATTTCTAAACTAATCATCCTATTTATAGGAGAATGTCACGACACTATTTAAGAAAAATCAAGGGTGAGCAGTTGAATAAAATCACGGACGCAATCGGCTGAAACTGTTAAAAATTTTAATTTTACTATGTTGCACTATGTTGCACTGTGCAAACACTATGCAGTACTATACAACACTATGCAATATAATAAAATATAATATATTCTATTTTATATAAAAAACAAAACTTATATATATATATATATATATATATATATATATAAAATAAAACAAAAATGAGATAACTTTCTAACGATGATTTTGAAAAATGGGTAAGTACTGGGGGTCCATGTAATAAGCCAAATTTACAACAAATACTTTATAAAAAAACTCTTTATTTATCTCAATTCACTTGGCTTCACTAAACACATTTTTAATAACATTTATTTATCATTAATATTATAACTCACAATATTAACGACTAGATCATTTCCGGGAAAGTGGGAGCTTTCTGATAAGGATTTCTCCTTATTGGCGCGTAATTAGGTGACCAAACCCCTTTCCTTTACAGAACTTTATAGATATTGTCAATAATACAAATAATAATATGAATAACTTTGTCGTCTCAATTATTAATTTAATAATATTGAATATTATGACAATATTTGAATCAATAATGTGAGATACTGTGCAATAATTACTGTGGTAATAATTGAATAAAACTAAGTGACTTCTCACGTAAGCATCAATAATGAAAGATATTGTACAATATTATGTGTTACTATGCAACCACGTGTATTACTGTACTTTTATCATAGGGTATTACAACAGTTAACGATTAAACTTTTGCCGTTATTTTTATATAAAGGTTATTTCTGTCGCTTTTTAAATCTGACAGTTATTCCGTTGTGGGGTCCACCAATGATTGTGCCGTCGTACGGATATTCTCTAATAAAAAGAATATTCCCCGACCAAACGATATTTTATGACAACTTGTTTACTTTGTAAAATTTTCCATATCACCCTTAACTTTAACTTTAACTTTTTATCAATTTAACTATTTATTAAATAGAATAATAATTATAAGAAAATTGAATACTTTCATTTCATAAAATTTGGGGTCTTACAAGGAGAATAATTGATGTGGAACTACCAAGCCCACTGAGGTACATCATCGGAGTAACCATTATGATGATCAATGTCGTTTTACTGGTTGGTTACATGATGTTCTGTAACAAACATGTCACTTCTTTTTCCACTTTTGCCAAACAGATGTAGGTGTGCTTTTCCCTTTTTGTTTTTCTTTTTTTCTTTTTAAAAAATAAAAATCGTCCATTTATACTATTTTCAGATAATTAATATGAGCACAATTATATTGTGGGTTGTTTTAATTAGAAGATATTAAGATAGCATTGTAATATATATGTTTTTATCATGGGTCGCTAATGATGGCCATCACTAGATTCACAATTGTAAAGTGAATCAATGAAATCGAAGAGTGGATGAATGCAAGTGTTGAGTCAGTCTAAGGTTGTGTTTGATAAAATTGAATGTTAAGATCTGAAGAGTTAAGACTTCTCAATAATATAGAGTGTCTGTTTAAAATTGTATCTGAATGAAAAAATGTTGTTTGATAACTAATTTTTTTCAAAGTGTCTTAATAACGGTATTTTACCATTTTATCCTTTTAAACTATTTAAGCAAAATTTGTTAAAATTCACTCATTAATTTTAATTTTACGTCAATTAAAGTATCTTTAATCTCAATTCCATTAAATCAAAAAAGAATCACCACTTTATTTCTCTTCAGGAACGCTACACATACATATACAGATAGAAGAAGAGTAATGAGAGTTTCTTGGAAAGTGAGATGGTGCGAATTATACCGATGACATTGTCTATTCGTCCTTCAATCTCCTCCTTCAGGTTTTATTCAGCAACATCTTATTGCTTCAACGATGTTTCTCTCTCCTCCTGTAATTTTTGGGATGTATAAAAAAAGGATTAACTTTTGTCTTCAATCAGATATGGGTTCAGTATTTTTCCCAGGAGATGGTGTGAAGAGTGGGTTGAACCTCGCCGGAGATGGTAAATTTGTACTTGCAGATCACAGAAATCGGCGATAGCTGGATTGTGTATTTTATTTAAGGATATAAGAGGAATTTTGTAATATTGTATAGGTTAATTTTGTCCCAAAAAAATATAAACTCATTCAGACCTGTCTCTAAATGGTATACATTTCATTTATATCTTACCGATTAAGAGATATTAAGAGCCAAAATATTTTTTACCAAACAAGTTTTGTCTCTGACCAAATCAGAGGCATACCCATTATGAGCTATTCAGATGTAAACAAACACACCCTAAGTTGTATGGTGAAATAAGACCATATTTGCAACCTTTTAAGGAACTCATATTTATTATTTAGCATTAGCAGTTTAATACTGCGAACGAGGAAATTTAATAAGGAGGAGTATTTTGGACATCTGTCCAGTTTGTAGTATTAAACTCCGAAATACTGAAAACTAAACTACGGACAAGAGCTCTATTAAACCGATGGATCATCGGATGGACGCTCACGATCTGTTGTAAGAATGACCTTAATTTGACAACGTTAGCTATGGGTCAATTCTCTAAGTTATATATATATATGACTAAAAGACAATTTTCACCCTAAACTTTACTCCCATGTTGACTTTTACATCCCAAACAGAAAAAGGTGTCTATGTACACCCCAAACTTCAATTAAACGTAACAAAAAGTATACTTTCTTCACTTAACCGGTCAAAAGTGACCGGCTAAGACTGTAATATTTATTACATAAGGGTAAACTTGGAAGTTTACATTTATTTCACACAATTCCCATCTTTCTCTCTGTTAAACCCACATTCTCCATCTCCAAAGCTCACTCTGTAATTCATCTCCTCTCCTCTCTCCTCCCCGTCGACCCTTCTCTCTTAAAGTTTGAAAGCAGATTATGAAAGCAGCAGAGTATGTCTGCACTTGAAATGGATAAACACGGCGTGCCAGTCACGACACCCACAGGATCCCTTAAAGAACCACCTAGTGGATCTGGAGATGAAGCTTCAGATGATTTTCGAGGAGATCGTCGCCTCTCTCGAGGAGCAGAGCGTCGCCGCCCTATTTCGATGAAGCCCTTCCTGCCGGCCGCTTATTCTTATCAAAATTTCCATCATTCTCTAAAAACCCTAGGCCTTGCCTCAATTTAGAATCCACTAATAATGATCCGAATTCGACTCTCCCCCCTTCACTATCCAAATCTGAGCTCGACATCTAGGGGGAATCTTTTCATACTGAGAATTCGGCCAGAGTTGCGAAGAAACACCTTAATTTGATTGGAAGCATTGGCAGCTTTACACAACCTGTGAAGAAACCGAGATGTGTGAATGAAGGGAACTTTGTAAGGCTAAACATTAATGGCTATGGACGCAACAAATTCACTTACAAGAGCAAAAAAAGGAACTTTTTTCAAAAGAAGTAAAAGAAGATTGAAGGTTGGAGGTAAAGGAGATGAGGGTAAATTTTGTGATGAAGAAGGTTTGGTTTTTGAGAAAACGGAGGAAATGAAAGGGAAAGGGGGTGCTAAATTAGGGGTTGATTTGGAATTATTGATTGAGGAGGCGGTGTTAAGTGTTAGAAATGAGGCTTCAGATGATAATTTGTTGGAGCTACTAAAACTTACTCATGGGCTTGATAAATTTAGGGATGAGCAATGTTGGTTTTACCTACTGGTGTTGGGAAATCACTGTGTTATCAGTTGGCCGTATTGGCTTTGCAAGGGATTACACTTGTTGTTAGTCCTTTGGTAGCTTTGATGATTGATCAGCTCAAACAACTGCCACCAGTTATTCCGGGTGGTCTTCTCTCTAGCAGTCAAGTATTCTCTCCCTCCCTCTATATGTGGGGTGTGTGTGCATAACTAGTTAACTCAGGTGCCTAATTTGGTCTTTCTTATTGCTGTAGACACGAGAAGAGACTCAAGAAATATTGAGGGATCCTGTGAGGAAACATTGAGTTATTCATTGATTCATATATGTATAATGCCTTTGTATAATAACAACTACCAAGTATTAACAACTTAAAGTTGCCTTCTTCTTTTTTGAGCTGTTTAAAAAATGCATTAATATACTCTATCCGTTCCAAAATACAGATTTTTTTTGGATAATTTTATGTTGTCTAAAATTCGAGAGCAGAGTATGAATTCGAGAACAGAGTATGAAAGTAGCAGAGTATGTTTGGCCTTGAAATGTGTTTGTCTTTTCATATTGTGAGATTGTATGTGTTGTGGCTTAGTATAGAGTTATACATGTAATTCAATGCTTGTAATAATAGTTTTATAGACTAATTAGTAGTTGTTGGTTTTCTTTGTTTAATATATAAGCTCTTTGTTTTGTTGTACCATGGTGAATTTGATTGTTTATAATTACAAGTTACATGTTCTTGATTAAATGGTTTTTGCTTTTTGATTGATGTAATTTCATATCTGATTTCGATTAGGATTGTTAACTTTGTAATTAGGTTTTTGTTTTGTTTTCAAAACACTAGCAGTTGAAATTGGTTTGGTTTGGTTTGGTGAAGAAACAGGAGAGAGAATTAGTTGATGAAGAAGAAGATGTGGAAAAGACTTCAATACCCTTTCAAATGCACGTGTGTACCTTAGCCGGTCACTTTTGACCGGTTAAGTGAAGAAAGTATGCTTTTTGTTACGTTTAATTGAAGTTTGGGGTGTACTTAGACACCTTTTTCGGTTTGGGGTGCAAAAATCAACATGGGAGTAAAGTTTAGGGTGCAAGTTATCTTTTAGTCTATATATATATATATATATATATATATATATATATATATATATATGAAATAAAAGTATTCAATTTTTTTTTATAATTTCAATTCAGTAAATGGTTAAATTGATAAAAAGTTAAAGTTATGGGTGAAATGTGAAATTTTTTTAAAATAAACAAGTGGTTATAAAATAATCATTGTTGTCGGGGAATATTCGTTGGTCGTGGAATATTCTTTCTGTCGGGGAATATTCGTACGACGGCGCAGCTATTTGTGGGCCCCATAATGAAAAACGGTCGGATGAAGATAACGACAAAAAATTTAGTTTTTATAATTAACGGCGTAGTTGTTACCGTTAACACTGTTGGAATACCCGGTGGTTAAAATACAGTAATACACGTTATTGCACAGTAGCACACGGTATTGTACATTATTTTTAAAATTATTGATTCTTACGTAAGAAGGCACTACAGAATAATTGTCACAGTAGTTATTGTTCAATATTTTATTTTATTAATTCAATAATTGCTGCGTTGATATTTTATATTATTATTATTTCAATAATTGTTGCTGCACATCATCTCCATTATCAGATCAATAATTCATATTATTTGAATAATATTATTAGATAGCATTATTAGCAATGTCTAGCATTATTATCTAATTGCGCGTCAATAAGGAAAAATCCTTATTGGAAAGCCCCCTCTTTCCTGGGAACGGCCTGGTTGCCAGTACAGTGATTCTGTAATATTATTTGTGAATAATTAATTATTAATTTATTTGATGAGAAAAATATTAATTTTATGTGGATATAGATGGAAAAAATTTTTTAAAGTGACAATTGTTGAAAAATGATATTTTATCTTTTCTGATAAAATAATTTATTATTATATTTAATAATATAATAATGGTGATAATTTTACAATGAATGTGGGATATATGAGTATATGAGGAGGAAGAGTATTTCTTGTTGTATTAAATGATTAACACATGTTTTGTGTGTCGGTGGACCCCATTTCTTGACTGAAATTTGATTATAGCCTGTAAAATCGACCGTTTATGGATTTCGGTAAATTTCTGTTTGGAATTTAAAAAAACTTTCTTCCGCAAAATTGTAGAGAATTGAATTTCCTCAAAAAAAATGCGAGATTCGAATTTTCTGATAAAAGAGCTATTTTCTATGAATTATTGAAGTTTCGGAAAATAAAATAATTTTTATTAAATTATAGGGTGGGGCCCACTTTGGTTGGTGTTGATTAAACACATCGGATGCCAAAAATCCTTCCAATACGGCTGCTATGATTTTTAGAATGGGTGGCGTAGGAAACAAATAATAATAATATTATTATTTTATTATTTTAGTCTCATTTGGCGTTCTAGCATTTTCCTATAAATAGGTGTTTAAGTTAGAATTGAAAATCACACCAGAAACAAATTTTCTTTCTCTCTATATTATCAAACATATTTTTGTGAGTATTTAGATATCTTGAGTGTTGCTCAGCGTTATATCCAATATTCAAGTCAGAAGTACTGCTCTTTTGAGGTAAAGAATTTTAAGGGTTATTATGTTTTTCAGTTCGTAATTCTTCTGACCTTCAGAAAATTCTGGAAAAATTTGAAATGATATTTTGATGAGTTTTATTGATTGTGTCCAAGAATGGTGATTTTTGGATGTATAGATTAAGAGTTATGAATTTTATGAGAAAAGACTATTTTAAAAGTAATCGCTTATAACTCCTTGTGGTTAACTCCAAAATTGATAAAAATTTTATTGGAAGTATATCTGTATAATATTAGTGTGCTATGTGAATTTCAGAATTTTTGGATAAAAATACAATTTATGATAAATGTCTAAATATTCGGCGGTTTTGGCCATATGAAAAATAGTAAATGAGTTTTAAAAATTTCGGGAAAAATATATGTTCAATATGAGACTATATTATGTTAAATCCCAGAAAAGAAAAATTGTTTACATTGATTTGGTATTTTTCATGAAAAGGGACTAGTTATGAGTAAATAAATTAAATATATTATGTGAAGTAAGAAAATTGGAAAATAGGATTTTATGGCTTAAGAATCCTATATGAGATATATGTAGATTTTTGATGAGGGTTTTGGTTATTGGTGATGAAATCTTATGAGTTTGGCATTTTAGGATGATTAAATGCATTATTTAGTAAAGTGTAAACAATTAAAATAAATTGTTTATAAGCTTAAGAAATATTATTCTTTCAATATTATTATACCGAAATATTGGTATGTATTTTATTGTAGAATTTCTACCTTTTGGTGTCGGGGTTACTATTCATAAGTTACTATTCACGAGTTATTATTCACGAGTTACTATTTATGGGTTACTATTCACGAGTTACTATTCACGATAAAATTGGTTTCTTTTTCTAACCAAATTATAGTTGATTTATGAATATTACTCTTGAGATTAAATCTATATGTTGATCATATTGTTTTTATTATCATATATAATATTTTTATAACCCTGATGTTAAAATTTTCTTTCACTTGAGTGTAAAGATGGGTAGATTATTGGTATGATCATGACTTTGGGTTCTCTTTGACCAGTAGTGCAAAGTTGAATTTTTGACTAGTATGATCATGACCATTGAATCTATAATTGAATATCTTCAGCTTAAGTGCAAAGGTGAAATGATCAACATTGTTATAATTATTGTTTATATAAATGATTATAAATTTCTTTGAGATATTAATATATTTGGCCTGTAGTGCAAATATGAACTGTTGATGCATATATTTGGCTTGTTGTGCAAATATAAACTGTTGAGGAATATCTTTGGCCTGTAGTGTAAAGATGAATTGTTGATGAATATCTTTGGCCGGTAGTGCAAAGATGACCTGTTATTGAATATCTTTGGCCAGTAGTGTAAAGATGAATTGGTGACGAATATCTTTGTGCCGTAGTGCAAAGATGAAGTTATTAGTATGATTATGAACAGGAACTGTGATTTGGTATAACCATGATCTTTGATGTTTCAGGTAAAGACATGTGATAAAACTTATCTTCGTCCTGGGTGTGAAGAGGAATTTAGAATCACAATTATGATTATGAGTTATTCAAATGTTTGTTGGCCAGAACTGTTGATTGATGTTACATGGATAAAATATTATTGGTGGATTTTTAACATGGAGAAGATAATAGACTTTATGGTCTATTTGACTCTTCTAATGGATTTCTCGTTCTGCTGCAACTATGGTTGAAAATTTTTATCATCTACCATATGTTCTAAATCTATGATTTATTACTGTTGAAGGCTATTGATAATTTATTTATCTTTAGTCATGATATTCTTTACTGGGCTAGTTGTGCTCACCCTTTTGTTTCACAATTTCTTTCAGGTAATAAGAGTGTAGCTGGATCGAGCGGGGGTAACAGGAGAATAGAACGGTGGTTATCATTTAGTAATTATATTTGGTGAATCAAATAGGGTGAGGCAAACCCAACATTGGAATGGTGTTTTGTCACTATCTTGCAAGATGTCTAATGACATACAACCTCATGTTTGTTTGAAGTACAAGGGTATTTTGTCACTATCATACAGGGTTGTGCTCATCCACTTGCTTAGTATCTTCACGAGCACTACCTATATAATCTTGGTGTTTGTTTGAAGTATAATTTTCAATTAGAGACAGTGGAGATAATGATATGTCAAGAGAAGACTCAGCATTGAGAAGAATATGAAAGTAAACTTCTCGTTTTTTTTTGGTCTATTGGGTCAACCAAGGATAATTCTGTGGCCATATGATATCTATCATAACCTAGATGCATGGCCTCCCATGTACGAAGGTTTCCTTGAGCACTTCCTAAATATTCTAATTTCTAAAATAGTTTTTGACTATACCTTTATGTAAGGTATCATTGTGAGGTGCTGTCCACGATTGGGACATGAGTCACATTTGGTATATATTTGTATCCAAACTCACAGCATATGTGTTGTTGTATTTTGCACGACAATTATTGTAATAAAGTTGTAGTTATTTTCTGTACCATGTATTTGGCGAATCAGAATAGGTTGGATGGAATGGACCTGTTTTGGGGTTGTCACACACACACACACACACACACACACACACACACACACACACACACACACACACACACACACACACACATATATATATATATATATATATATATATATATATATATATAAGACCCCAACTTTTTATAAAAATTAAATTTTCTCTATTTATTATTCTGAAATAGTAAGGGGTTGATTTGACTAATGTGGTTAGTTATGGGTAAAATGCGCAAATATTTTAAATAAGCAAGTGGTTATAAAATAGTCATTGTTGTCGGGAAATATTCGTTTGGTCGTGGAATATTCTTGTTGTCGGAGAATATTCGTACGACGGCGCAACCATTTGTGCGCCCCATAACGGCAAACTGTCAGATGAAGAAAATGACAAGTTACCGTTAAAACTGTTGAAATACCCGGTAGATAAAATACAGTCATACGTGGTGTTGCGCAGTAGGACACGGTATTGCACAATAATTATAATTATTGATTCTTACGTAAGAAGTCACTTCTCAACAATTATTACAATAATTACGGTTTAATATTTTATTTTATTGATTCAATAATTGCTACGTTGATATTTTATATTATTGATTCAATAATTATCATTGCATAGCATTTCAAATTATTAGATCAATAATTTATATTATTTGAATAATATTATTAGATAGCATTATTAGCAATGTCTAAGAAAGTTTTATCTAGGAGGGGTTATTTAATTGCGCGCCAGTAAGGAGAAATCCTTATCGAAAGGCCCCCTCTTTCTTGGGAACGAACTGGTTGTCAATATTGGAGTGCTGTAATATTATTTATGAATAATTAATTATTAATTTATATGATAAGTAAATATTTATGTAAGTATAACTAACAGAATTAATGCTGAGGTGTTGAAAATCATCTGTACGTGAATTTTGGTCATTTTTCGTTTAGAATTTGGAAAAACTTTCTTCTACAAAGTTGTAGAGAATTAAATTTTCTATGGAATGTACATAAAATTTATATTTTTATGATAAAAAAGATATTTATTATGAATTATTGAAGTTCCGAAATATTGGGTCTGAATTGATTTTTGGGGTTATAAATATTTTTTAAAAAAATATTTTTTTTATGTTGGTGGGCCCCACTGGTGTGCTGATGAATTTGGTCAAGGGTGGGTGTGAATTTTTTTTAAAAAAAATATTATTTTATTAAATTTTCTGCTTTGGCTTTCTAATCATTTTCTTATAAAATATGGTGCTTATATTAGAATTGAAAATCACACCAGAATCAAAAGTTTTTTCTCTCTATTATATCGAGCGTAGTGAGTATTTTGATACTTTGACAGTTGAAAAATAGTGCAAGTTTTCTTCAGCATTATATCCGATATTTCAGTCAGAAGTACTTATCTTTTGAGGTAAGGGATGTTATTTATTTTCATAAATGATGTTATTTCTTTTAATATTATTATACCAAAATATTGGTATGAATTTTATTATGAATTTTTTTTTCTTTTTATGTCGAGGTTACAATTTACGTATACGACACTATTCACGAATACGACACTATTCACAGAAAAATTAAATTTTTTTTTCTTAATCCAAGTTGTCTATTATGGTTACTATCTTTGATTGTATCCATGTTTTGATCTTCATTCTTGAATTTTGCTCCACAATTGATTATTATGGAGTATTTTTGAACTTAGATAAACTAAAGTACGAATCCCTAATCTTTGTCCTTTTATCTCACTGGATTGGTTTTTCTTTAAAATATTTTTCATCATCCTCAATCCTAAATGGTGATATAACTAAATATCTTTGGTCTGTAGTGTAAAGATGAATGATTACCTAATGAATATCTTTGGCCTGTACTACAAAGATGGACATGTGTTGAGATGAACATGACCAACTGGTGATACAAATAAATATCTTTGGCCCGTAGTGCAAAGATGAATATTTGATTCAAGATGTATATTGATTGATGTTATAGGTATAAATTATTGATGATGAACTTTTAAATCATAGAAGATAGTAGACTTCATTCTCTACTTAACTCTTCTAATGAATTGTTATTTTCTCTGCGAATATTGATCTAAAACTTGTTGTCCATTATATTTTATCTGATTTATTAAGGCTAACAATAATTTATTTTTTATTATCTTAGTCATAATATTCTTACTGGGCTAGTTGTGCTCATCCTTTTCTTTTTTGTTCTATTTTTCTTCTTAGGATGCGAGAATATAACTGGAACTAGTTGGAGTGTAGAGTGATGGTTCAAGACAGTTGTTCTAGTAGTCTTCATTATTTTATAAAATAGTGCATCAATAATTGTAATGAGAACTTTATTTGAGTTTGGATATTGTCTAGAAGACAATATTTGTATTATAACTCACATCATATGTGTTATCGTATTTTGCACGATAATTGTAATAATGAAGTTTGTAGTTATTTTTTGTGCCATATATTTGGCGACTTAGAATGGCTTGTGTGAACCTATTTTGGGGGCATCACATTTGGTATCAGAGCTTAGGGATGTGATCCCTGACTGAGATTTGAGACTAGAACTAGGAGGAGAGAGACGGATAAATCCTTCACTAGTATAACCTATCTAAGTTTTTTTTGTTATTAATTGGTCGGTCAAAGTATAATGATAATATGTGGCATGTCAATTAACCCTTGTTTTGAAACAGTGTTTGAAAATGACATCTGATAATATTGAGATAATCAATGAAGCACATGAGACCATTGAGTCACTGACGATCAATAACCAGGATAATGTACATCAGGAAGGCAATAATCGTCGTGTAAACAACAACACTGACCAAATAACGAACGATGGTATGTTTAGGAACTTTTTAGAATTTATGCAAAACCAAACGAGAGATAATCCTGTTCAAAATGCAGGTGTAAACACTGGCAACTCACGGCTGGTCTTGGAATGCTCATAGGAGCTGGGGCCGCCGGAGTTTTTGAGAAAGCCAGAACCACTTAAGTCGGAGACGTAGATAAAGCAGATTACCAAGATATTTGATGTCTTGGAATGCTCAGAGGAGAAAAAGGTTTCCTTCGCCACCTTTATGTTGCATGAAGAAGCAGATTATTGGTGGAAATCTGTAAAACGTACTCGGCCTGCCGCACTAAAAATGTCTTAGGAGAAGTTCCAAGAATTGTTCAACGACAAGTACTTTCCTGAAAGTATTCGTCACATGAAGGAGGTGGAGTTTATCAAACTGAAACAAAATAATATGACAGTATCGCAGTACGAAGCTAAATTTATGGAGTTATCCTGGTTTACATCCCATTTGGTAGATAATGAGGAGAGAATGACGCGAATGTTTCTGCGAGGTTTGAAACCCGAAATACGTCAATACCTCATTTCTCACAAACTTTGCTTGTATTCAGATGTTGTGAATAGGGCTCAGTTATTGGAACGCAATAATGAGTCAACCCAACCAAGAGAGAGCAGCTGGTAAATCGATAATACTAGTGGTAGCAGTCATCGATGCGGTGACAACAAACGTGGAGGGAATCAACATGCCATAAATGGTAAACACTTCGGCGGTAATCATGGTCAAGACAATAGAAGTGAAAATTTCAAGAAGAGAAGGTTCAACAATGATTGAAAGACAGCAGCACCAGCGCCCGTTTTCAAGGAAGGAGAACCACCACCGATTGTATGCTTCAAATACGGAGGGGAGGGATACATCAGTCCAAACTGCACGATACAGTCCAAAGCATGTTATAATTGCGGAAGAGAAGGTCACCTAGCCCGATTTTGTCGTGTAGTGAAGTTAAGTCCAGCTGGGATGGAGGCACCAAAGGCCGTCCCAAACAAGTCAAATTCGGTAGTTTAAGGGAGAGCATTTTTCGTAACGAGTAACCCGAACGAAGTTATCACGGGAAAGCTAATTATAAACTATTGGGAAGTTTATACCTTATTAGATACCGGTTCTACTCATTTTTTTATTTCACCTGCTTGTGCTCAACGTTTGAACTTGACCCCTGTGAAACTAGACTTTGACTTATCTGTTGAAACTCTGTTAGGAGAAATCTTCATTACATCCACTGTTTATAAATCTTTCTTGATTCAAGTTGGCACCATCACATTACCTGTTGATCTTATCTCTTTAAAGATACTTGCATTTGATGTGATTTTAAGGATTGATTGATTAACTACTCATCATGCCAAAATTGATTGTTTTCGTAAGGTTATTAGTTTTCATATTCCTAAACAACCTGTTATGCGAATTCAAGCAACCAAACCACTAAAGTCGACCACTGTCATATCAAGCCATAAAGCCATTCGTTTGTTGAAAAACGAATGTCAAGCTCCTTAGCCCATGTCATGGATTTAAACAAAAATACGTAAGATTTGAATGATATTTCTGTTGTTAGTAAATTTCTTGACGTATTCCCCGAAAAACTTCCTAGCCTACCCCAGAGCGTGAAATCAAATTTTGTATTGACCTTGACCCCGGTACAAAAGCCTCAAATATTTATTCATCCAAAAGGAACTCAACATGCGGCAACGACGTTGGTTCGAGCTGTTGAAAGATTACGACCAAACTGTGACTCCCCCAAAATAGGTATACATCACCTATTCTGAGTCGCCAAATACATGGTACATAATACAACTACAACTTAATTATACAACTGTCGTGTAAAATACGACAAAACATAGCTGAGAGTTTTTACACGAATATTGTCTTCTAGACAATATTTGTAACGCCCCCAAAATAGGTCCATTCCATCCAACCCATTTTGAGTCGCCAAATACATGGTACAGATAACAACTACAACTTTATTACAATAATTGTCGTGCAAAATACAACAACACATATGCTATGAGTTTGGGTACAAATATATACCAACTGTGACTCATGTCCCAACCTTGGATAGCACGTCACAATGACACCTTACATAAAGGTATAGTCAAAAATTGTTTTAGAAATTAGAATCTTTGGGAAGTGCTCAAGGAAACCCTCGTACATGGGAGGCCATGCTTCTAGGTTATGATAGATATCATATGGCCACAGAATTATCCTTGGTTGATCCAATAGACCCCAAAGAAAAACGAGAAGTTTACTATCATATTCTTCCCAATGGTGAGTCTTCTCTTGACATATCATTATCTCCACTGTCTCTAATTGAGAATTATACTTCAAACAAACACCAAGATTATATAGGTAGTGCTCGTAGATATACTCAGCAAGTGGATATGCACAACCCTGTCTTAGGATGACACGAGGTTGTATGTCGTTAGACATCTTGTATGATAGTGGCAAAACACCCTTCCAACGTTGGGTATGCCTTACCCTATTGGATTCACCAAACATAACTACTAAATGATGTATACAACACTTTTCTATACTGCTTAGGGAGAACCTCCAGAGCTAGAGACCACCGTTCTATTTTCCCATTACCCTCGCTCGACCCAGCTACACTCTTATTACCTGAAAGGAATTGTGAAACAAAAGGGTGAGCACAACTAGCCCAGTAAAGAATATCATGACTAAAGATAATTAAATTATCAATAGCCTTCATCAGTAATAAATCAGAGATTTAAAACATATGGTAGATGATAAAACTTCTCAACCATAGTTGCAGCGGAACGAGCAATCCATTAGAAGAGTCAAATAGACCATAAAGTCTATTATCTTCTCCATGTTAAAAATCCACCAGCAATGTTTTATCCCTGTAACATAAATAAACAGTTCCCATCCACATTCATGTGAATAACTCATAATCATATTTATAGTTCTAAATTCCTCTTCTCATCCAGGACAAAGATAATTTTCATCACTTGTCTTTACCTGAAACATCAAAGATCATGGTTATACCAAATCACAGTTCCTGTTCATAATCATACTAATAATTTCATCTTTGCACTACGGGCCAAAGATATTCATTTGTACCAGTTGGTCATGTTCATCTCAACACATGTTCATCTTTGCACTACGGGCCAAAGATATTCCTCAACAGTTCATATTTGCACTACATGCCAAATATATTATTATCTCAAAGAAATATATAATCATTTCAGAATTTATATAACCAATAATTATAACCATGTTGATCATTTCACCTTTGTACTTAAGCTAAAGATATTCAATTATAAATTCAATGGTCATGATCATACCAGTCAACAATTCAACTTTGCACTACTGGCCAAAGAGAACACATAGTCATGATTGTACCAAAAATCTACCCATCTTTACACTCAAGTCAAAGAGAAATATCATCATTAGGGTTATAAAAATGTTATATATGATAAAAAAAATATGATCAACATATAGTTTTAATCTCAAGAGTAATATACATAAATCAACTATAATTTGGTTTGAAAAAGAAACCAATTTTGTTATGAATAGTAACTCGTAAATAGTAATCCGTGAATAGTAACTCGTGAATAGTAACTCACGAATACTAACTCGTGAATAGTAACTCATGAATAGTAACTCATGAATAGACTCGTGAATAGTAACTCATGAATAGTAACTTGTAAATAGTAACTTATGAATAGTAACTCGTGAATAGTAACTCGTGAATAGTAACTCGTGAATAGTAATTCATGAATAGTAACTCGTGAATAGTAACCCCAACATGAAAAGATAAGAATTTTACAAGAAAAATCTTACCAATATTTCGATATAATGATATTGAAAGAAATAATATCATTGATAAAAAAATAACATCTCTTACGACAATATCCATTACCTCAAAAGAGCAGTACTCATGACTGGAATAACGCTGAACGAACTTGCACCGTATAGCAACACTCAAGATATCAAAATACTCACAAGAATACACTCGATAATATAGAGAGAGAAATAGAGAGAAAACTTCAGTTTCTGGTGTGATTTTCAATTCTAACCTAAGCACCTTATTTATAGAAAATTGCTTAGAACACCAAAGCAGAAAATTTAATAAAATAATAATATAATTATAAATTTTCTTTAGCCCACCTTTGAAAATCTAGATTCAGCCATCAACATGTGCAAGTGGGGCCCACCAAAGTGTAAAAAACGATTTTGTTAATAAAAATAAATAAAACTTACAAAAATCAATTATTTCGGAACTTCAATAATTCATAATAAATAGCCCTTTTATCAGAAAATTTGAATCTCGCGATTTTTTATAGAAAATTCAATTCTCTACAACTTTGCAGAAGAAAGTTTTTCCAAATTCCAAACAGAAATTGATTGAAATCCATAAACGGACGATTTTACAGTCTATAATAAATTTTCGGTCAAGAATTGTGTCCACCAACACACAAAACATGTGTTAAACATTTAATCCAACAAAAATACTCTTCCTCCTCATTTATTCATATATCTCACATTCATTGTAAAAATATCTCCATTAATATATTATTAAAATAATATATTTAAATAAATTATTTTATCAGAAAAAATAAAATATTAATTTTCAACAATTGTCACATTAAAATTTTTCCCCATCTATATCCACATAAAATCAATATTTTTCTCATCATATAAATTAATAATTAATTATTCACAAATAATATTATAGAATCACATTACTACCAACCAGACAGTTCCCAAGAAAGAGGGGGCTTTCCAATAAGGATCTCTTCCTTACTGGCGCGCAATTAGATGACCAAACCTCTCATTAGACAGAACTTTCTAGACATTGCCAATAATGTTATCTAATAATATTATTCAGATAATATGAATTATTGCTTCGATAATAGAAAATACTGTGTAGTGACAATTATTAAAATAACAGTAATATAAAATATCAACGCAGCAATTATTGAATCAATAAAATAAAATACTGAACAGTAATTACTGTAATAATTATTGAGTAATGTCTTCTTACGTAAAAATCAATAATTGGTGCAATACCGTATGCTACTGTGCAACAACGCGTATTACTGTGTTTTAACCACCGGGTATTCCAATAGTATTAACGGTAACAACTACGCCGTTATTTATAATTAACTTATACTTGTCGTTTTCTTCATCCAATCGCTTTCCGTTATAGGGCCCACAAAAGGCTGCGCCGTCGTATGAATATTCCCCGACAGTAAGAATATTCCACGACCAAACGAATATTTCCCGACAACAATGAATATTTTATAACCACTTGCTTATTTTGAAAATTTTGTATATTTCACCCATAACTTTAAACTTTTATCAATTTAACCATTTACTAAATAAAAAAATTGAATACTTTTATTTCATAAAATTCGGGGTCTTACAATCTCCCCTCCTTATGAAATTTCGTCCTCGAAATTTACGTACCTGGTATTTCGAAAAGTTAAGAATACCTTGCTTTCATTTCAGATTCTATCACCATGTCATCATGATTTCTCCATTGCTCATCTCTTGTATTTCAGATATCATTCTAGAATACAGCTTCAAAACAAAGGTTAATTTAATAAATTAACATATCACATAATATCCCGATATTATGACTGACCAACAAATAAGCTTAGGTAGGACACACTAGCGAAGAATTTACTCATCTCTCCCCTCCTAGTTCTAATCCCGATCTCCGCCAGAGATCATATCCCTAAGCTCTGATACCAAATGTGACAACCCCCAAAATAGGTCCATTCCATCCAACTCATTTTGAGTCGCCAAATACATGGTACAGATAACAACTACAACTTTATTACAACAATTGTCGTGCAAAATACAACAACACATATGCTATGAGTTTGGGTACAAATATATACCAACTGTGATTCATGTCCCAACCTTGGATAGCACGTCACAATGACACCTTACATAAAGGTATAGTCGAAAACTGTTTTAGAAATTAAAATCTTTGGGAAGTGCTCAAGGAAACCCTCGTACATGGGAGGCCATGCTTCTAGGTTATGATAGATATCATATGGCCACAGAATTATCCTTGGTTACCCAATAGACCCCAAAGAAAAACGAGAAGTTAACTATCATATTCTTCCCAATGGTGAGTCTTCTCTTGATATATCATTATCTCCACTGTCTCTAATTGAGAATTATACTTCAAACAAATACCAAGATTATATAGGTAGTGCTCGTAGATATACTCAGCAAGTGGATGTGCACAACCCTGTCTTAGGATGACACGAGGTTGTATGTCGTTAGACATCTTGTATGATAGTGGCAAAACACCCTTCCAACGTTGGGTATGCCTTACCCTATTGGATTCACCAAACATAACTACTAAATGATGTATACAACACTTTTCTATACTGCTTAGGGAGAACCTCCAGAGCTAAAGACCACCGTTCTATTTTCCCATTACCCTCGCTCGACCCAGCTACACTCTTATTACCTGAAAGGAATTGTGAAACAAAAGGGTGAGCACAACTAGCCCAGTAAAGAATATCATGACTAAAGATAATTAAATTATCAATAGCCTTCATCAGTAATAAATCAGAGATTTAAAACATATGGTAGATGATAAAACTTCTCAACCATAGTTGCAGCGGAACGAGCAATCCATTAGAAGAGTCAAATAGACCATAAAGTCTATTATCTTCTCCATGTTAAAAATCCACCAGTAATGTCTTATCCCTGTAACATAAATAAACAGTTCCCATCCACATTCATGTGAATAATTCATAATCATATTTATAGTTCTAAATTCCTCTTCTCATCCAGGATAAAGATAATTTTCATCACTTGTCTTTACCTGAAACATCAAAGATCATGGTTATACCAAATCACAGTTCCTGTTCATAATCATACTAATAATTTCATCTTTGCACTACGGGCCAAAGATATTCATTTGTACCAGTTGGTCATGTTCATCTCAACACATGTTCATCTTTGCACTACGGGCCAAAGATATTCCTCAACAGTTCATATTTGCACTACATGCCAAATATATTATTATCTCAAAGAAATATATAATCATTTCAGAATTTATATAACCAATAATTATAACCATGTTGATCATTTCACCTTTGTACTTAAGCTAAAGATATTCAATTATAAATTCAATGGTCATGATCATACCAGTCAACAATTCAACTTTGCACTACTGGCCAAAGAGAACACATAGTCATGATCGTACCAAAAATCTACCCATCTTTACACTCAAGTTAAAGAGAAATATCATCATTAGGGTTATAAAAATGTTATATATGATAAAAAAAATATGATCAACATATAGTTTTAATCTCAAGAGTAATATACATAAATCAACTATAATTTGGTTCGAAAAAGAAACCAATTTTATTATGAATAGTAACTCGTGAATAGTAACCTGTGAATAGTAACTCGTGAATAGTAACTCATGAATAGTAACTCATGAATAGACTCGTGAATAGTAACTCATGAATAGTAACTTGTAAATAGTAACTTATGAATAGTAACTTGTGACTAGTAACTTATGAATAGTAACTCATGAATAGTAACTCGTGAATAGTAACTCATGAATAGTAACCCCGACATGAAAAGATAAGAATTTTACAAGAAAAATCTTACCAATATTTCGATATAATGATATTGAAAGAAATAATATCATTGATAAAAAAATAACATCCCTTACGACAATATCCCTTACCTCAAAAGAGCAGTACTCATGACTGGAATAACGCTGAACGAATTTGCACCGTATAGCAACACTCAAGATATCAAAATACTCACAAGAATACACTTGATAATATAGAGAGAGAAATAGAGAGAAAACTTCAGTTTCTGGTGTGATTTTCAATTCTAACCTAAGCACCCTATTTATAGAAAATTGCTTAGAACACCAAAGCAGAAAATTTAATAAAATAATAATATAATTATAAATTTTCCTTAGCCCACCTTTAAAAATCTGGATTCAGCCATCAACAAGTGCAAGTGGGGCCCACCAAAGTGTAAAAAACATTTTTGTTAATAAAAATAAATAAAACTTCCAAAAATTAATTATTTCGGAACTTCAATAATTCATAATAAATAGCCCTTTTATCAGAAAATTCGAATCTCGCGATTTTTTATAGGAAATTTAATTCTCTACAACTTTTCAGAAGAAAGTTTTTCCAAATTCCAAATAAAAATTGACCGAAATCTACAAACGGACGATTTTACAGTCTATAATAAATTTTCGGTCAAGAATTATGTCCACCAACACACAAAATATGTGTTAAACATTTAATCCAACAAAAATACTATTCCTCCTCATTTATTCATATATCTCACATTCATTGTAAAATATCTCCATTAATATATTATTA
The DNA here is from genome assembly GCA_016801055.1 of Panax notoginseng. Lineage (NCBI taxonomy): Eukaryota > Viridiplantae > Streptophyta > Magnoliopsida > Apiales > Araliaceae > Panax > Panax notoginseng. The sequence goes on along the minus strand of CM029013.1, from coordinate 65,199,740 downwards.
AAATAATATATTTAAATGAATTATTTTATCAGAAAAAATAAAATATTAATTTTCAACAATTGTCACATTAAATATTTTCCCCATCTATATCCACATAAAATTAATATTTTCCTCATCATATAAATTAATAATTAATTATTCACAAATAATATTATAGAATCACATTACTACCAACCAGACAGTTCCCAGGAAAGAGGGGGCTTTCCAATGAGGATCTCTTCCTTACTGGCGCGCAATTAGATGACCAAACCTTTCCTTAGACAGAACTTTCTAGACATTACCAATAATATTATCTAATAATATTATTCAGATAATATGAATTATTGCTCCGATAATAGAAAATACTGTATAGTGACAATTATTAAAACAACAGTAATATAAAATATCAACGCAGCAATTATTGAATCAATAAAATAAAATACTGAACAGTAATTACTGTAATAATTATTGAGTAATGCCTTCTTACGTAAAAATTAATAATTGGTACAATACCGTATGCTACTGTGAAACAACACGTATTACTGTGTTTAACCACCGGGTATTCCAACAGTATTAACGGTAACAACTACGCCGTTATTTATAATTAACTTATACTTGTCATTTTCTTCATCCAATCGCTTTCCGTTATAGGGCCCACAAAAGGCTGCGCCGTCGTATGAATATTTCCCGACAGTAAGAATATTCCACGAACAAACGAATATTTCCCGACAACAATGAATATTTTATAACCACTTGCTTATTTTGAAAATTTTGCATATTTCACCCATAACTTTAAACTTTTATCAATTTAACCATTTACTAAATAGAAAAATTGAATACTTTTATTTCATAAAATTCGGGGTCTTACAATATTCAAACTCAAATTCAATCTCATTACAATTATTATCACACTATTTCACAGAATAGTGAGAACTACTAAAATAACCATCTGGATCGTCAATCCATTCCCCGACTAGTCCCAGCTATTTTCTCATTTCCTGAAGAGAATAGTGAAAGAAAAGGGTGAGCTCAACTAGCCTAGTAAAGAATATTATGACTAAGATAATGCAGAATAAATTATCGTTAGCCTTCAACAATATAACAACTGATAGAATACAATAGACAACAAGTTTTAGATCAACAATTACAGCGGAATAAGCAATCCATTAGAAGAGTCAAGTAGAGCATGATATATGTTATCTTTTATGATTTAAAAGTTTATCATCAATATTATCGCTGAGACTCAGCTAAATAAATAATCCAGATCACTGAATTATCCATGCACTACGGGTCAAGGATATTCATTAGTATCATAACCACGAATTATCCATGCACTACGGGCCAAGGATATTCGTGTTTTCACCAATGGTTATGATTATGCCATACAACAATTCATCTTTGCACCCTTGGCCGATGAGAACCCATAGTCATGATCATACCAACAACTGTCGCTGAGACTCAGCTAAATAAATAATCCACATTACTTGTAATATTACGGGTCATGATTAGACCGAATAATCCGTGGTTATAATCATATCAATCGACAGTCCATCTATGCATTACGGGCCAATGATGACTTTTATCACAATATAAGCATGAGGATGATGACAATGATATAAGCATTAATCAAACGAAATCAAGAATAAATATTAAAGACTTTAAATTTATCTAAAGTTTTAAAATGTCCAAATTGTCAACACGATACTTCTTTGTGGAGTAAAATTCAAGAATAATATTTTATCAAAAAATAATTTGGACAGAAAAGAGATCAATTTTTATCATGAATAGTACCCCGGGTGAATAGTACTCGAGTGAATAGTACCCCGTGAATAGTACTTCATGAATAGTACCTGTGCATTTGAATAATGTCGTACGTATGAATAGTATCGTATAAATGAATAGTACCCATGAATAATACTCCGACAAGAAAAGCTTAAAAATAAACAAGATTGTTCAGAAAAATATCCTTGTGAAACGATACTAGATGAAGCGCAAATTTCGAGAATATTCTACTAATTTTAAGGAGTATAGAAGCAATAATTTAACAAAATGAGTGTAGAATTCAGAATCTGAAACGAAATAATATTACTTACATATTACAGAGTATGGAAGAAAATATTATTTCATACGAATATTGAAATAATATCCCTTACAACTATTGAACAAAAATAATATTCCTTACGAATATTGAACGAATATAATATTCTTTACGAATATTAAATGAAGAAAATACTTCTTGCGAATATGGAACGAAATAAAATTTCTTACGAATACGAAAAATAATATCGTAAGTGAATATGAAATAAATAATACCCCTTACCTCAAAAAGAAAGCAATTTTGACTGGTATAATAGATATATCCTTGAAAAAAGCTTTCACTATTTTCTACACTCAAAGCTTCCTGGAATTCAAAAGAAATACACTTAACATTATAGAAGAAAAATTCTCTGATTCTGGTGTGATTTTTTTTTCTAAATTGAGCATCCTATTTATAGGAGAATGAAAGGATAATATTTAGAAAATAAAATCATGGATGCACAATACAGGGAATCACGGGCGCTCAACTGGCAAATTTTTTCTGAAAATTTGATTTTACTATTTATTATTGTGCAATAAAATATTCTAATAAAATAAAAACTTTAAATAAAATATAATATATTCTATTTATAATCTAATAAAATAAAATTTATATTTTATATATATATATATATATATATATATATATAACAACCTTCCACCTACAACACTTCCCCCCAACCCCCTTTTTTTTCTTTATTCCTCCAATATGTGGGCCCCACCTGACCCACTCGTGGCCCCCACCTTTATTTTATATATATATATATATATATATATATATATATATATATATATATATACTGAATAACTTTCTACCGATTATTTTGTAAAATGGGTAAATAGGGGGTCCATATAATAAGCAAAATTATAACAAATACTTCATAAAAATTCCCTCAATATTTTTAACAATATTTATTCATCATTATTATAACTCACAATATTAACAACCGGATCATTCCCAGGAAAGAGGAAACTTTCTGATAAGAATTTCTCCCTATTGACACGCAATTAGGTGACCAAACCCCTTTTCTCGATAGAATTTTCTAAACATTGTTAATTATGTAAATAATAATATGAATAATTTGTCATCTCAAATATTAATTTAATAATATAAAATATTGTACAGATGATATTATGAAAATAATTGAATCAATAATGTGAGATACTATGCAGTAATTACTGTAGCAATATTTAAAAAAAACTGAGTGACTTCTTACTTAAGCATCAATAATCAATACCGTGTGCTACTATGCAACCACGCGTATTATTGTACTTTTACCACCGAGTATTTCAACAGTTAATGGTAAAACTTTCACCGTTATTTTCATAAAAAGATATTTCTGTCGTTTTCTAACTCCGACATTAATTTCGTTGTGGGGTCCACCAATGATTGTACCGTTGTATTAATATTCCCTGCTAAACGAATATTTTCCAACCAATTGAATATTTTATGATAACTTGCATTGTGACGCCCCCAAAATTAGGTATACATCACCCATCTTGGGTCGTCAGATACATAGTACAGAATATAAATATAATTTACTAATACAACTGTCGTGTACAATACGACAAAACATAAACTGTGAGTTTGAATACAAATATTATCTTCTAGAGAGTATTCATACTCAAAAGGAGTCCTCATTACATTTATTAACACACAATTACATAGAATAGTGAGGACTACTAACTAATACTATCATTTGGACCATCACTCCGTTCCCCGACTTGCCCCAGCTACGTTCTCATTTCCTGAAGAGAACAGTGAAATAAAGGGTGAGCTCAACTAGCCCAGTAAGAAATATTATGACTAAGATAATGCAGAATAAATTATCATTAGCCTTCAACAATGTTAAACTGATAAAATATAATAGACATCAAGTTTAACTGCAGCGGAACAAGCAATCCATTAAAAGAGTCAAGTAGAAAATAAACTCTACTATCTTTTATGATTTAAAAGGTTTTTCAACACTGTGATTGATGGGACTCAGCTTAATAAAATAATCCACATCATCGAATCACCCCTGCACTACGGCCAAGGATATTCGTGTATTCATTAATGGTCATGATCATGCCAACAACTGTCCATCAATGCACTACGGGCCAATGAGGACTTTTACCACATTATTTGTAACATTACGGTCGTGATTATACCGAATAATCCCTGGTCATAATCATACCAAGTCCATCTATGCACTACAGGCCACAGATGACTTTCAACATTTATAAACTTGAGGATGATAACAATGATATAAGAATTCAATAAAACAAGTTCAAGAATTAATTTATCCAAGAATTAACAACGTCCAAATTGTCAACATGATACTGCTTTGTGGAGTAAAATTCAAGAATATTTAGAAGAATATTTTCATGAAAAGATACTGGATGAACCGTAATTATCAAGGATATTCCACTAATTTCATGGAGTATAGATGTAACGACCCCAAAATAGGTTCATTCCACCCAACCCATTCTGAGTCGTCAAATGCATGGTACAGAAAATAACTACAACTTTATTACAACAATTGTCGTGCAAAATACAACAACACATATGCTGTGAGTTTGGATACAAATATATACCAAATGTGACTCATGTTCCAACCGTGGACATCAACTCACAATAACACCTTACATAAAGGTATAGTCAAAAACTGTTTTAGAAATTAGAATCTTTGGAAAGTGCTCAAGGAAACCTTCGTACATGGGAGGCCACGCGTCTAGGTTATGATAGATATCATATGGCCACAGAATTATCCTTGGTTGACCCAATAGACCCCAAAGAAAAACGAGAAGATTACTATCATATTCTTCCCAATGGTGAGTCTTCTCTTGACTTATCATTATCTCCACTGTCTCTAATTGAGAATTATACTTCAAACAAACACCAAGATTATATAGGTAGTGCCCATAGATATACTCAGCAAGTGGATGAGCACAACCCTGTCCTATGATGACACGAGGTTGTATGTCATTAGACATCTTGTATGATAGTGACAAAACACCCTTCCAACGTTGGGTTCGCCTCACCCTATTTTCTTCACCAAATATAACTACTAAATGATGACCACCGTTCTATTCCCTTGTTACCCCCGCTCGACCCAGCTACACTCTTATTACCTGAAAGGAATTGTGAAGCAAAAGGGTGAGCACAACTAGCTCAGTAAAGAATATCATGACTAAAGATAATTAAATTATCAATAGCCTTCATCAATAATAAATCAGAGATTTAGAACATATGGTAAATGATAAAAATTTCAACCATAGTTGCAGCGGAACGAGCAATCCATTAGAAGAGTCAAATAGACTATAAAGTCTATTATCTTCTCCATGTTAAAAATCCACCAACAATATTTTATCCATGTAACATCACTCAACAGTTCCTTTCCACAATCATATGAATAACTCATAATCATAATTGTGACTATAAATTTTTCTTCGCACCCAGGACGAAGAATATTTTCATCACCTGTCTTTACCTGAAACATCAAAGATCATGGTTATACCAAATCACAATTCCTGTTTATAATCATACTAACAAATCCATCTTTGCACTACGGGCCAAAGATATTCATCAACAAACCATCTTTGCACTACGGGCCAAAGATATTCAACAACAGTTCATCTTTGCACTACAGGCCAAAGATATTCATCAACAGGCCATCTTTGCACTACATGCCAAAGATATTCATCAACAATTCATATTTGCACTACAGGCCAAATATATTCATATCTCAAAGAAATATATAATCATTTCAGAATTTATATAAACAATAATTATAACCATGTTGATCAATTCACCTTTGCACTTAAGCTTAAGATATTCAATTATAAATTCAATGGTCATGATCATACCAGTCACAATTCAACTTTGCACTACAGGCCAAAGAGAACCCTAGTCATGATCATACCAATAATCTACCCATCTTTACACTCCAGTGAAAGAGAATTTCAACATCAGGGTTATAAAAATGTTATATATGATGATAAAAATAATATGATCAACATATAGTTTTAATCTCAAGAGTAATATTCGTAACTCATGAATAGTAACTCCGACACAAAAGATAGAAATTCTACAATATTTCGGTATAATGATATTGAAAGAATAACATTACTTAAATTTATAAACAATTTATTTTAATTGTTTACACTTTACTAATTAATGCATTTAATCATCATAAAATGCCAACTCTTACAATTTCATCATCAATAACCAAAACCCTCATCAAAAATCTGCATATACCTCATATAGGATTCTCAAGCCATAAAATCCTATTTTCCAATTTTCTTTCTTCACAAAACATATTTAATTCATTTACTCATAACTAGACCATTTTCATGAAAAATACCAAATCAGTTCCAAAAATATTTCTTTTCTGGGATTTAGCATAATATAGTCCCATAGTGAACATATATTTTTCTCAGAATTTTTAAAAGTCATTTACTATTTTTCATATGGCCAAAATAGCCGAATATTTAGACATTTATCAAAAATTGTACTTTTGTCTAAAAATTCTGAAATTTACAGAGTATACTTCTATCATATACATGTACTCCCAATAAAAATTTCATCAATTTTGGAGTTAACCACAAGGAATTATAAGCGGTTACTTTTAAAATAGTCTTTTCTCATAAAATTCATAACTCTCAATCTATACATCCAAAAATCACCATTTTTGGACACAATCAATAAAACTCATCAAAATATCATTTCAAATTTTTCCAGAATTTTTGAAGTTCAGAAAAATTACGAAACTGAAAATCATAACAACCCTTAAAATCCTTACTATCCCTTACCTCAAAAGAGCAGTACTTCTGACTGGATATCGGATATGATGCTGAAGGAAACTTGCACTGATGAATAGCAACTCACCAAGTATCTAAAAACTCACAAAATATGCTTCATAATATAGAGAGAGAAAGAGAGAAAGCTTATGTTTCTGGTGTGATTTTCAATTCTAACTTAGCCCTCTATTTATAGGAAAATTTTGGTAGGTTTGACCTGCAACCTGATGGCTTTACCTGCTACTATTCCCACCCACCACATTTGAAATATAATTCAGCACATTTCTTCACCAACCACAAGTGGGGCCCACCAATTCTAGAATTTTCCACCAAAATGATAAACTCCGAAAATTCAACAATTTCTGAACCAGTCATCTCGTAAAATTCATAACAAATCATACGTTCATTTTTAACGGTTCAAAATTTGTGGACATATACTCAACTTATATATGTATAACATATCCAAAAATTACCACGATCCAACGGTCGGATTAAAAATTATAACCCTCGCAAAATATCTCAAAAACCCTGATTTTTAATACCTCCATTCCGACAAAAATACGGATAAAAATTTCAACATTAACTCCTTCATTTTTAACCACAAAAATATATCCCTCATTTATATCCACATAAAATAAATATTTTCTTATCATATGAATCAATAATTAATTATTCACAAATAATATTACAGAATCACATTTATGACAACCAGGCCGTTCCCAGGAAAGAGGGGGCTTTCCAATAAGGATTTCTCCTTACTGGCGCGCAATTAGATGACCAAACCTCTCCTTAGACAGAACTTTCTAGACATTGCCAATAATGCTATCTAATAATACTATTCAAATAATATGAATTATTGATCTGATAATGGGAAATACTGTGCAGCAACAATTATTGAACAACAATAATACAAAATTTCAACGTAGCAATTATTGAATCAATAAAATAAAATATTGAACAGTAATTACTGTAACAATTATTGAGTAGTGCCTTCTTACGTAAGAATCAATAATTTCAAAAATACTGTGCAATACCGTGTGCTACTGTGCAATAACGCGTATTACTGTATTTTAACCACCGGGTATTCCAACAGTGTTAACGGTAACAACTACGCCGTTATTTGTAAAAACTCAAATTTGTCGTTTTCTTCACCCGACAGTTATTCTGTTATGGGGCCCACAAATAGCTGCGCCGTCGTACGAATATTCCCCGACAGAAAGAATATTCCACGACCAAACGAATATTCCCCGACAACAATGATTATTTTATAACCACTTGTGTATTTTGAAAAAATTTCATATTTCACCCATAACTTTAACTTTTATCAATTTAACCATTTACTGAATAGTAATTATAAGAAAAATTGAATACTTTTATTTCATAAAATTCGGGGTCTTACAATCTCCCCTCCTTATGAAATTTCGTCCCCGAAATTTACGTACCTGGTATTTCAAAGAATTGAGAATACCTTCCTTTCATTTCAGATTCCATCTTCCCTGTCATCATAATTTCTCCATTGCTCATCTCCTGTATTTCAAATATCATTCTAGAATACAGCTTCAAAACAAGGGTTAATTAAACAAATTAACATATCACATAATATCCCGATATTATGACTGACCAACAAATAAGCTTAGGTAGGACACACTAGCGAAGGATTTACTCATCTCTCCCCTCCTAGTTATATTCCCCGATCTCCGCCAAAGATCATATCCCTAAGCTCTGATACCAAATGTAACGACCCCAAAATAGGTTCATTCCACCCAACCCATTCTGAGTCGTCAAATACATGGTACAGAAAACAACTACAACTTTATTACAACAATTGTTGTGCAAAATACAACAACACATATGCTGTGAGTTTGGATACAAATATATACCAAATGTGACTCATGTTCCAACCGTGGACATCACCTCACAATAACACCTTACATAAAGGTATAGTCAAAAACTGTTTTAGAAATTAGAATCTTTGGGAAGTGCTCAAGGAAACCTTCGTACATGGGAGGCCACGCGTCTAGGTTATGATAGATATCATATGGCCACAGAATTATCCTTGGTTGACCCAATAGACCCCAAAGAAAAACGAGAAGATTACTATCATATTCTTCCCAATGGTGAGTCTTCTCTTGACTTATCATTATCTCCACTGTCTCTAATTGAGAATTATACTTCAAACAAACACCAAGATTATATAGGTAGTGCCCATAGATATACTCAGCAAGTGGATGAGCACAACCCTGTCTTATGATGACACGAGGTTGTATGTCATTAGACATCTTGTATGATAGTGACAAAACACCCTTCCAACGTTGGGTTCGCCTCACCCTATTTTCTTCACCAAATATAACTACTAAATGATGACCACCGTTCTATTCCCTTGTTACCCCCGCTCGACCCAGCTACACTCTTATTACCTGAAAGGAATTGTGAAGCAAAAGGGTGAGCACAACTAGCTCAGTAAAGAATATCATGACTAAAGATAATTAAATTATCAATAGCCTTCATCAATAATAAATCAGAGATTTAGAACATATGGTAAATGATAAAAATTTCAACCATAGTTGCAGCGGAACGAGCAATCCATTAGAAGAGTCAAATAGACTATAAAGTCTATTATCTTCTCCATGTTAAAAATCCACCAACAATATTTTATCCATGTAACATCACTCAACAGTTCCTTTCCACAATCATATGAATAACTCATAATCATAATTGTGACTATAAATTTTTCTTCGCACCCAGGACGAAGAATATTTTCATCACCTGTCTTTACCTGAAACATCAAAGATCATGGTTATACCAAATCACAATTCCTGTTTATAATCATACTAACAAATCCATCTTTGCACTACGGGCCAAAGATATTCATCAACAAACCATCTTTGCACTACGGGCCAAAGATATTCAACAACAGTTCATCTTTGCACTACGGGCCAAAGATATTCATCAACATCTTTGCACTACGGGCCAAAGATATTCAACAACAGTTCATCTTTGCACTACAGGCCAAAGATATTCATCAACAGGCCATCTTTGCACTACATGCCAAAGATATTCATCAACAATTCATATTTGCACTACAGGCCAAATATATTCATATCTCAAAGAAATATATAATCATTTCAGAATTTATATAAACAATAATTATAACCATGTTGATCAATTCACCTTTGCACTTAAGCTTAAGATATTCAATTATAAATTCAATGGTCATGATCATACCAGTCACAATTCAACTTTGCACTACAGGCCAAAGAGAACCCTAGTCATGATCATACCAATAATCTACCCATCTTTACACTCCAGTGAAAGAGAATTTCAACATCAGGGTTATAAAAATGTTATATATGATGATAAAAATAATATGATCAACATATAGTTTTAATCTCAAGAGTAATATTCGTAACTCATGAATAGTAACTCCGACACAAAAGATAGAAATTCTACAATAAAATTCATACCAATATTTCGGTATAATGATATTGAAAGAATAACATTACTTAAATTTATAAACAATTTATTTTAATTGTTTACACTTTACTAATTAATGCATTTAATCATCATAAAATGCCAACTCTTACAATTTCATCATCAATAACCAAAACCCTCATCAAAAATCTGCATATACCTCATATAGGATTCTCAAGCCATAAAATCCTATTTTCCAATTTTCTTTCTTCACAAAACATATTTAATTCATTTACTCATAACTAGACTATTTTCATGAAAAATACCAAATCAGTTCCAAAAATATTTCTTTTCTGGGATTTAGCATAATATAGTCCCATAGTGAACATATATTTTTCTCAGAATTTTTAAAAGTCATTTACTATTTTTCATATGGCCAAAATAGCCGAATATTTAGACATTTATCAAAAATTGTACTTTTGTCTAAAAATTCTGAAATTTACAGAGTATACTTCTATCATATACATGTACTCCCAATAAAAATTTCATCAATTTTGGAGTTAACCACAAGGAATTATAAGCGGTTACTTTTAAAATAGTCTTTTCTCATAAAATTCATAACTCTCAATCTATACATCCAAAAATCACCATTTTTGGACACAATCAATAAAACTCATCAAAATATCATTTCAAATTTTTCCAGAATTTTTGAAGTTCAGAAAAATTACGAAACTGAAAATCATAACAACCCTTAAAATTCCTTACTATCCCTTACCTCAAAAGAGCAGTACTTCTGACTGGATATCGGATATGATGCTGAAGGAAACTTGCACTGATGAATAGCAACTCACCAAGTATCTAAAAACTCACAAAATATGCTTCATAATATAGAGAGAGAAAGAGAGAAAGCTTATGTTTCTGGTGTGATTTTTAATTCTAACTTAGCCCTCTATTTATAGGAAAATTTTGGTAGGTTTGACCTGCAACCTGATGGCTTTACCTGCTACTATTCCCACCCACCACATTTGAAATATAATTCAGCACATTTCTTCACCAACCACAAGTGGGGCCCACCAATTCTAGAATTTTTCACCAAAATGATAAACTCCGAAAATTCAACAATTTCTGAACCAGTCATCTCGTAAAATTCATAACAAATCATACGTTCATTTTTAACGGTTCAAAATTTGTGGACATATACTCAACTTATATATGTATAACATATCCAAAAATTACCACGATCCAACGGTCGGATTAAAAATTATAACCCTCGCAAAATATCTCAAAAACCCTGATTTTTAATACCTCCATTCCGACAAAAATACGGATAAAAATCTCAACATTAACTCCTTCATTTTTTAACCACAAAAATATATCCCTCATTTATATCCACATAAAATAAATATTTTCTTATCATATGAATCAATAATTAATTATTCACAAATAATATTACAGAATCACATTTATGACAACCAGGCCGTTCCCAGGAAAGAGGGGGCTTTCCAATAAGGATTTCTCCTTACTGGCGCGCAATTAGATGACCAAACCTCTCCTTAGACAGAACTTTCTAGACATTGCCAATAATGCTATCTAATAATACTATTCAAATAATATGAATTATTGATCTGATAATGGGAAATACTGTGCAGCAACAATTATTGAACAACAATAATACAAAATTTCAACGTAGCAATTATTGAATCAATAAAATAAAATATTGAACAGTAATTACTGTAACAATTATTGAGTAGTGCCTTCTTACGTAAGAATCAATAATTTCAAAAATACTGTGCAATACCGTGTGCTACTGTGCAATAACGCGTATTACTGTATTTTAATCACCGGGTATTCCAACAGTGTTAACGGTAACAACTACGCCGTTATTTGTAAAAACTTAAATTTGTCGTTTTCTTCACCCGACAGTTATTCTGTTATGGGGCCCACAAATAGCTGCGCCGTCATACGAATATTCCCCGACAGAAAGAATATTCCACGACCAAACGAATATTCCCCGACAACAATGATTATTTTATAACCACTTGTGTATTTTGAAAAATTTTCACATTTCACCCATAACTTTAACTTTTTATCAATTTAACCATTTACTGAATTGTAATTATAAGAAAAATTGAATACTTTTATTTCATAAAATTCGGGGTCTTACAATAGAAGTCAAAACTTAACCAACTGAGTATAATAAAGAATGGAATAACAAAAGAAATCACCATGCATGCGATAGACCGCACAGACAGGTTATTCCAACAGAATAATAAATAATGGAACCAGGTCCGGCGTAAACGCACAGACAGGATATTCCGACAGAATAATAAATAATGGAACCAGGTCCGGTGTAAAACACAAAGACATGATGTTCCAACAGAATAATAACAAGACGGAACCAGGTCCGGTGTAAAACACACAGACAGGATGTTCTAACAGAATAATAATAAAAACGGAACCAGGTCCGGTGTAAAACACACAGACAGGATGTTCCAACAGAATAATAATAAAAACGGAACCAGGTCCGGTGTAAAACACACAGACATGATGTTCCAACAGAATAATAGAAGAATGTCTCCAAGTATAGGGTAGACCGCGTATACAGGTTATTCCAACAGAATAATAAGAAATGGAATAACAACATTTCTCTTCATGAATAAGAAAGAATAACACCCCTTACCGTTTTAAAGAAGAGCTGAAATAAGGAAGTAGTTAAGTAGCAGAATACTCTTCTTCTCTCTCTCTCTATAGTTTCTCTCTATAGTTTCTCTCTCTAGAGTTCAGTGAATTCGTAAGAAATAATGAAGGAATGAGCTGCTATTTATAGAAAAATAGAATGCATAGTAACTAATCCATGAACGGTCCATATTGATTACTTTAATCTGACGGTTCATACTTAAAAAAAAAATTTTAAATAAAATATAATATATTCTATTTATAGAATACCTTTAATAAAGTATTCTGTTTTATATAAAAAGATGTTTCTGTTTTATTACGTTAATAATACGAATAAAACAAAACGTCATTATCGCTAAATAATTCATATTATTAACTGACAATAATTGAATCAAACTGAGTGACTTTTCATATAAGCATTAATAATCAATACCGTGTGCTACTATGCAACCACACGTATTACTGTACTTTTACTACCGAGTAGTTCAACAGTATCAATGGTAAAACTTCCGCCGTTATTTTTAATAAAATATTTTTGTCATTTTCTCAATCCGACAATAATTCCGTTGTGGGGTCCACCAATTATTGTGCCGTTGTACGAATATTTCCTGCTAAAACGAATATTCCCCGACCAATCGAATATTATATAACAACTTGCGTACTTTGCAAAATTTATAAATATTACCCACAACTATAACATTATATCAAATTAACTCCATAATATTCAAAAATGATATTTATAGAAAATTCATCTTTATTTATAAAAGTTGGGGTCTTACGTGCATACTTTTCAAAATTTATAAATGTTATCCACAATTATAACATTATTTCAAATCCACACCTTAATACTCAAAAAAAATATTTCGAGAAAATTAATCTTTATTCATAAAATTTGGGATCTTACACATACCATTCAATACCATTTTAGAAAAGCAAATGTGGTAACTGACGCATTGAGTAGAAGATCGTATGCGAAACGAGTACGATGTTGTTAACACAAAGACCCATTTTGTACGACTTACAAAGGATAGAGACAGAGTTAATGGCTCCAAGTACCCACATGATGATATCAAATATACGAGTAGAACCGACATTAATCGATAAAGTTAAAGCTGCTCAAGCCACAGACCCAGAGCTGATGCGTATGAAGAAGAAAGTATAAGAAGGTGTTATTCTAGAAGTAAGAATCGATGAAAAATGAATACTTCGAGTCAACTTTAGACTTTGTGCTCCTAACGACTCTAATTTGAAGTACAAAATCATGATGGAGGTACAGAACACACCATTTGCAATCTATTTAATCGATAAAGTTAAAGCTGCTCAAGCTACGGACCTGGAGCTGATGTGTATGAAGAAGAAAGTGCAAGAAGGTGCTATTCCAGAAGCAAGAATCGATGAAGAAGGAATACTTCGAGTCCATTCTAGACTTTGTGTTCCTAACGATTCTGACTTGAAGTATAGAATCATGATGGAGGCACACAACACACCGTTTGTAATCCATCCTGGGAGTACCAAAATGTACCATGATCTTCGGCATACATTTTGGTGGAGCAATATGAAGAGAGAGATCGCGGAGTTTATCCCAAGATGTTTAACTTGTCAACGTGTTAAGGCGGAGCATCAAGTACCAAAAGGTCTATTACAACCACTTGAGATTCTAAAATAGAAGTGGGAGCACATTAACATGGATTTTGTTACTGGTCTTCCCAAGATTTCTCAAGGCATAGACGCAATTTGGGTCATTGTCGATATATTAACCAAGTCTGCTCATTTCTTGCCTATACGAGAAACTTATTCACTTGAACGTCTTGCTCGTATGTACATAAATGAGATTATGAGATTGCATGGTATGCCAGTGTGACGCCCCCAAAATAGGTATACATCACCCATTCTGAGTCGTCAAATACATGGTACAGAAAAATAACTACAACTTCATTATTACAATTGTAGTGCAAAATACGATAACACATATGCTGTGAGTTTAAATATAAATATTGTCATCTAGACAATATTCAAACTCAAATGGAGTCCGACTTGAAACATCACTCCACACCCCGACTAGTTTCCGCTATATTCTCGCCTCCTGAGAAGAAAAATAGAACAAAAAAGAAAAGGGTGAGCTCAACTAGCCTAGTAAAGGATATTATGACTAAAATAATATAAAACAAATTATCGTTAGCCTTTGACAAATCAAATAAAATTTAATGGACAACAAGTTTTAGATCAATATTCGCAGCGAAAAATAATAATTCATTAGAAGAGTTAAGTAGAGAATGAAATCTATTATCATCTATGAATTTAAAAGTCCATCATCATCTTTGCACTACAGACCAAAGATATTCATTTGTATCACCAGTTAGTCATGTTCATCTCAACACCTGTTCATCTTTGCACTAAGGGCCAAAGATATTCCTCAGGTAATCATTCATCTTTGCACTACAGGCCAAAGATATTCAGTTTTATCATCATTTAGGACCGAGGATGATGAAAAATATTGTAAAGAAACGAATCCAGTGAGATAAAAGGATAAAGGTTAGGGATTCGTACTTTCGATAATCCAAGTTCAAAAATACTCCATAATAAACCATAGTGGAGTGAAATTGAAGAATGAAGATAAAAGCATGGATACAATCAAAGATAGTAACCATAATAGACAACTTGGACAAAGAAGAGAAAATTTCATTTTTCTGTGAATAGTACCGTATTTGTGAATAGTGTCGTATACGTGAATAGTAACCCCGACACTAAAAGGTAAAAATTCCATAAGGAAAAATCATACTTCGTGAATAGTGTCGTATACGTGAATAGTATCCTCGATATGAAAAGGTAAACATTTCACAATAAAATTCATACTAATATTTCGGCATAATGATATTGAAAGAAGTAATATCATTTACGAAGAAAATAACATCCCTTACCTCAAAAGAATAATACTTCTGGCTAAAATACCGAATATAATGCTGAAGGAAACTTGCACTGAATAACAACTCTCAAAGTATATAAATACTCATAAAAATATGCTCGACAATATAGAGAGAGAAAACTTATGATTCTGGTGTGATTTTTAATTCTAACTAAGCACCCTATTTATAGAAAAATGCTTAGAACGCTAAAGCAGACTAAATTAATAAAATAATATTTTTTAAAAGTTTCAAGCACACCACCTTTGATTAAATTTCAGCACACCACAGTGGGGCCCACCAAAACTCAGATTTTTTCATAACAACCAAAAGTGGGGCCAACATGTTTTCAATAAAAATATTTATTTTCGAAACTTTAATAATTCATAATAAATAACTCTTTTATCAGAAAAATTTAAATCTCATGTCTATTCCATAAGAAATTTATTTCTCTACAACTTTATAAAAGAAAATTTTTCTAAATTCAAAACAGAAAATGTCCAAAATTCACATACAGATAATTTTTAATACCTCAATTCTGACAAAATACTGATAAAACACCCCCATTTTGACAAAATACTGATAAAACACCTCAGTATTAATTTCTCCATTTATATCTACAAAAAATAAATATTTTCTTATCATATAAATTAATAATTAATTATTCACAAATAATATTACAGAATCACAATTATGACAACCATGTCGTTCCCAAGAAAGAGAGGGCTTTTCGATAAGAATTTCTCCTCACTAACGTGCAATTAGGTGACCAAACCTCTTTCCTAGACAGAACTTCTTTAAACATTGCCAATAATGCTATCTAATAATATTATTCAAAATAATATGAATTATTGATCTGATAATGGAAAATACTGTGCAGTGACAATTATGGAAATAACAATAATATAAAATATCAACGTAGCAATTATATAATTAATAAAACAAAATAATGAACAGTAATTACTGTAATAATTATTGAGTAGTGCCTTCTTACGTAAGAATCAATAATTCAAAAATACTGTGTAATACCGTGTACTATTGTGCAACCAAGTGTATTACTGTATTTTAACCACCGGATATTCCAACAGTGTTAATGGTAACAACAACGCTGTTATTTGTAAAAACTCAAACTTGTCATTTTCTTCTTCCGATCGTTTTCCATTATTGGGCCCACAAATGGCTGCGCCATCGTACGAATATTCTCCGACAATAAGAATTTTCCACGACTAAAAGAATATTTCCCGATATCAATGAATATTTTATAATCACATGTTTATTTTACAAAATTTGCACATTTCACCCATAACCAAAGTATTATATCAAATTAACACCTTATTATTTCAAAATAATGAATATAGGAAATTCAATTTTATTTATAAAAAATTGGGGTCTTACAACCAGTATCCATAGTTTCTAATCTAGACCCAAAATTCACTTCACGATTTTAGGTTAGTTTGCAGAAAGCTATGGGCACGAATTTACGATTCAGTTCGGCATACCATCCTCAAACGGACGACCAATCGAAAAGGACTATTTAAACTCTAGAAGATCTATTGAGACTTTACTAAATGACATATTTGCCCATCAATTTATGTATATACTACTTGCTATCTTTTTAAGGATAAAAAAAATTATACTTTAGGCCATTCTTTTAAGAATGGAGGGATTACTAATTGTAATATTAATTATTTTTAAAAATTTCATAAATCACATCAAATTTTAATTTTAAGCATTTAAGATTTTATTTTAATAAAATGAAATAAAACTCTTTCATTGAACGAATGGAGCATAGTCTAAGCAAATACTCCTTCTGTCCTATATTAAACGTCCTAATTATTTTTGACACGCTAATTAAAATATTTTTTTTACCTAATTGCCCTTCTAAATTACTCCCTCCGTCCCTTAATATAAGACGTTTTAAAATTTCAAGTAAGCATTAATTGCTTAGTTTTTAATATTATCCCAAGTATTAAATATGACTTTGGTTCTCTCACTATTTTTTACCCAATAAATAACAATCTCGTTTTCTAATACAAGGACAATATAGACATTTGATATTATATTTAATGATATACAATCATTTTCTTAATGCTTGTGCAACTCTAAAAAGTTTTATATTAAAGGACGGAGGGAATACTTTTTAATTGAAGTATCTATTCACTTTTTTATGGGGCAAAGGTCTAAAAATGCCCGGATGTTTACCTCGATATCCCACTTACACTCTAAATTATTATTTTTTTTTCAAAAATTCCCTTAACGTTACTAATTTCGGGTCAAACGTGCCCCTTCTGTTAACGAATCTGCCACCTTGACAAACGAGTGTTAAACCCTCTATGATGTGGCTAACACGTGGTAATATTTTCTGACGTGTACAAAAATTCATTAACACAAATAATTAAAAATTCTAATTTTTATTAATTATTTATTTTATTTTTCTTTAAAATAAAATAAATAATTAATAAAAAAAATAAATATTTATATTTAATAAACAAAATAAATATTCAGATTTATCTTCCTTCCTCACTCATACACTTTCATATCTCTCTTTATCTATCTGTCTTCTGTCGGTGTTCAGATCTTCTTCCGTTTCTGTACGCCTTTATCCTTTTGCCAGTTAGGGTTTATTTAGATCTAGAAACTCCACTGATAAATATAGAGATATATTTCATACACAAATAATAAGAATAATATTCTAGTTTTTCTTTTCTAAATTTGGAACTAAGATGCAAGAGCTTGATGAGAGCCGAGTAATGTTGTTGATGTTTCTGTGATTATTGCTGGTGGGGCGAAAAAGGCATACGCCATCGTTTCAGTGAACAAAGAGCAAAAGAAGTGTATGAGTGATTTTGGGTCTTCTTCTTCCTTTCCTTTGTTCTTCGTTCTTCTATCTTGCCTCATTGTTTGGATATTAGCTCGAAAATAAATCTTAAAAATATCAAGATCTGATTTTGATCCCTTCATTATTTGGATGTTAGTTTGAAAATAAATGTTAAAAATATCCAGATCTGATTTTGAAGGTGTGAATTTGTTTTTCAAAAATAAAAATTTCTCAATCTAGATCTAGATTTCTGGTGTACTCAAGATTTTTTAATTTGAGAATACTGGTTGTGCTTCGAGCCTTCGATGGTTAGGGATGCTCTTCCGCAGCAGGACAGACCGTTTGTGGATTTGAGGCCGTTAACAGCAGCCCGGGCTACGGTCAGAAAGAAGTTGAGGGTTAGATTCCATTAGAAAGAAACGTTTCTCTATCCCTCTCACCTTCCCGAGTTTTGCCTGAATAACTAACTCTGCTCAAGAAGGCTTAAAATGTCTTTAGCTCGTATGTATTTAATTGTAAAATTATGTAAGTAGCTAAACCCCTCCTTTCTATACCACTTAATTCGATGGTATGTTTGAGATAGATAGATAGATACAAGCATTGAAGATAGGCTAGACTGATGGAGATGTAGATTTTCTGTATCCATGATGTATGTATGTACGAGAGATTTTGTTAGTAATTACTGCTTTTAGTTGAAATATAACTATTCAGTTGCCTACAACAACGAATTCTTCAAGAGGAAGAAGACTGCATTAATTTTTGTATTAATTAATTTAGGATTATTTGTATTAAATAATTCAAGAGGACGAATTTTTGTTATTTGTGTTAATGAATTAAATATAAATATAAATATTTATTTTGTTTATTAATTATTTATTTTGTTTTTAAAAAAATAAAATAAAAAATTAATAAAAATTAGATTTTTTAATTATTTGTGTTAATAAATTTTTGTACACGTCAGCAAATATTGCCACGTGTCAGCCGCATCATAGAGGGATTAAGACCCGTTTGTCAAGGTGACAGATTCGTTAACGGAAGGGGCACGTTTGACCCGAAATTTACAACGTCAAGGGTATTTTTGAAAATAAAAATAGTTTAGTGTGTAAGTGGGATATCGGGGTAAACATCATGGACATTTTTGGATCTTTGCCCCTTTTTTATGACCCCCAACATTAATTATTCCTTTTTAGTTCTCACATGAATTAATTCTCTAGATCATTTTTATTGTTATTCTCATATTCCAATAAGTATATTTCTAGCTACTTTATCATTTTTGTTGTTATTCTCACATTCCAATAAGTATATTTCTAGCTACTTTATCATTTTTGTTGTTATTCTCATATTAAATATAAGAGATGTTATAATGATAATATGAGAGAGTGTAAGACCTCAATTTTTATGAATAAAGATGAATTTTTTTTAAAATATCATTTTTGAATATTAAGGTGTGAATTTGTTATAGTGTTATAGTTGTGGGTAAGATCTATAAATTTTGTAAAGTAAGCAAGTTGTAATAAAATATTTGATTGGTCGGGAAATATTCGTATGACGGCACAATCATTGGTGGACCCCATAATGGAATTACTATCGGAGTTAGAAAACGACAGAAATAACTTTTTATAAAAATAATGACGAAAGTTTTACCGTTAACTGTTGAAATACCCGGTGATAAAAATACAGTAATACCCGTAGTTGCATTGTAACACACGATATTGTACAATATATTTGATTATTGATGCTTACGTTAGAAGTCACTCAATTTTATTCAATTATTACCATAGTAATTGCTGCATAGTATATCACGTTATTGATTCAATTATTGTCACAATATTTTATATTATTAAATCAATAATTGAGACGACAAAATTATTCATAATATTATTTGCATTATTGACGATGTCTAGAAAGTTCTGTCGAGAAAAGGGGTTTGATCAACTAATTGCGCGCCAATAGGGAGAAATTCTTATCGGAAAGCCCCCTCTTTCCTGGGAATGATCTGATTGTTAATATTGCAAGTTATATTATTGATGAATAAATCTTGTTAAAAATATTGAAGAAATTTTTATGAAGTATTTGTTGTAAATGTTGCTTATTATTTGGACCCTCACTTATCTATTTTTCAAAATAGTCGGGAGAAAGTTATCTCAGTTTTGTTTTATTACTTATATATATATATATATATATATATATATATATATATATATATATATGTTATAAGTTTTATTTTTAATGAAAAATAGAATATATTATATTTTATTATGCATAGTATTTGCATAGTGTCTGCATAATGTTTGCATAGTAAATAAGAAAATTTTAGTCGGCGAATTCGCGCCCGTGAGTTTTCTAACACTGTTCACCCGTGAATATTTCTAAATAGTATCCTTCCATTCTCCTATAAATAGGATGCTTAGTTTAGAATTGAAAATCACACCAGAATCAGAGAATTCTTCTTCTATAATATTGAGCGTATATCTTTAGAGTTTAAGGACGCTTTGAGCGTAGAAAACATTATAAATTTTCTTCAAGAATATCCTCGCTCTACCAGTCAGAAGTACTCTCTTTTTAAGGTAAGAGATTATTTTTGTTCAATATTCGTAAGAAATAATATTTTTTTTTCACACTCTGTAGTATGTAAGTAATATTATTTCATTTCAGATTCCGAATTCTACACTCATTTTGTTAAACTATTGCTTCTATATTCCTTGAAATTAGTAGAATATTCTTGAAATTTGCGCTTCATCTAGTATCTTTTCATGGAAATATTATTCTGAGTATTCTTGATAATTTTTAATCTTTTAATGCCGGAGTACTATTCACGGGATACTATTCTCGAAGTACTATTCACCCAGAGTATTATTCATGAGAAAAATTAATTTCTTTTCTGTCCAAATTATTTTTGATACAATATCATTCTTGAATTTTACTCCACAAAACAGTATCATATTGTCAATTTGGACATTATTAAATTCTGGATAAATTAAATTATAAATCTTTAAATTTTATCATTTCTCTCATTTAATTGAATTCTTATATCATTGTCATCATCCTCATACTTATATTGTGATGAAAGTTATCTTTGGTCCGTAGTGCATAGATGGACTATTGATTGGTATGATTATGACCAGGGATCATTCGGTATAATCATGACCTGTAATGTTATAAATAATGTGGTAAAAGTCCTCATTGGCCCATGGTGCATTGATGGACGGTTGTTGGTATGATCATGACCATTAGTGATAGCACGAATATCCTTGTCCCATAGTGCATGGATAATTCGTGGATGTGATACTAATGAATATCCTTGACCCGTATCTAATTGCACCACAAATTTTTTTTTTACTAAACAAAATACACCTTTCGAAACTGTAACCAATCAAAATGCATCCTAAGTAGGACTGATCATTCGGTTGTAACCGAACCGAATAGTTTATTCGGTTATAATTGAATACCGAAATATGGTTACTTTTACTGTAAGACCCCAAATTTTATGAATAAAGCTTTAATTTCTCGAAATATTTTTTTTAATATTGTAGTGTGGATTTGATATAATGTTATAGTTGTGGGTAGTAGTTACAAATTTTACAAAGTATGCAAGTTATCATAAAATATTCGTTTGGTCGGAGAATATTCTTTTTGTCGAGGAATATCCGTACGACGGCACAATCATTAGTGGACCTCGCTACGGAATTACTATCTGTATTAGAAAACGACAGAAATTATTTTTATAAAAATAACGGCGAAAGTTTTATCGTTAAACTGTTAAAATACTCGGTGATAAAAGTACAGTAATACGCATGGTTGCATAGTAGCACACGGTATTGATTATTGATACTTACGTGAAAAGTCACTCAGTTATACTCAAGTATTGCTACAATAATTGATGCATAATATATCTCATATTATTGATTCAATTATTGTCATAGTATCATCTGCATAATATTTTATATTATTAAATCAATAATTGAGACGACAAAGTTATTCATATTATTATTTCCATTATTGACGATGTCTTGAAAGTTCTATCAAGGAAAGAGGTTTGGTCATCTAATTGCGCGCTAATAAGGAGAAATTCTTATCGGAAAGTACCCTCTTTTCTGAGAATGGTCTGGTTGTTAAATATTGTGAGTTATAATATTAATGATGAAAAAGTTCGTGTTGATTAAAGTTGAAATTGATATTTCCATTGTGTGAGATTATTAGTGTTAGTGAAAATTGACATTTATTTTGATAATAATTGATTTCTGGTGGTTATATTGACCAATCGGGTAAGTAATCGGATAAATGAGCAATTAATTGCTATTAATTCGCATGCTTATAACTATTTGTTCACATGTATGTACTATTGATTCACATGCATATACTATTAGGGGAGGTGGTGCAAAATTGATAATACTTGCATGACTAAATTAAAAATAGAGATATAGATGAAGGTACTATACTGTAACTATTTTTTCACATGTATGGAACTATTGATTCACATGCATGTACCATTAGGGAAGGTGGTGCAAGTTTGATAATACTTGTAGGACTAAATTAAAAATAAAAGAAAAAATGAAGGTATTATACAGTAATATTTCGAGCCCCAAAACGTGTAATTATCGAAACTATATTTTCCTATAAATAGAAGCTTATTTTTCTTTCATTCTCACCAATTCACTAAGACTCACAAGAGCAATTATAGAGAGAGAAGCTATAGAGAGAAAGAAGAAGAGAAGTCTGCTACTTCACTATTCTAGTATCCAGCCTTCTTCTGAGGTAAGGGGTATTATTTCTTTCGTATTCGTAAGGGATATTATTTTTCAGTATTCATATGAAATAATATTTTCTTCCATACTCTGTAGTATATAAGTAATATTATTTTGTTTCGTATCCCTAATTCTACGTGAAAGTATTAGAATATCCTTGATATTTGTGCTTCATCTAGTATCTTTTTATGAAAATATTATTCTGAGCATTCTTGATAATTATTGATCTTTTAATGCCATAATACTATTCACGGGGTACTATTCAGAAATTACTATTCACGGGTACTATTCATAAAGTACTATTCACAAAGTACTATTTTTGGATACTATTCATAAAGTACTATTTACGGGTACTATTCATGAAGTACTATTCACATAATACTATTCTCAAAGTACTATTCACCCGGAGTACTATTCATGATAAAAATTAAATTTTTTTCGGTGCAAATCATTTTTGATACAATATTATTCTTGAATTTTACTCCACAAAACAGTATCATGTAGACAATTTGAACATTATTGAATTCTTGATAAATTGAATTATTAATCTTTAAATTTTATTATTTGCTTTCATTTTATTTGAATTCTTATATCATTGTCATCATCCTCATGCTTATATTGCGTTGAAAGTCATCTTTGGCTTACGTGCATAGATGAACTGTTGATTGATATCATTATGACCAGGGATTATTCGGTATAATCATGACCCGTAATGTTACAAATGATGTGATAAAAGTCATCATTGGCCCGTTGTGCATTGGTGGACAGTTGTTGGTATGATCATGACCGTGCGTTCTCTTCGGCCAAGGGTGCAAAGTTGAATTGTTGTTTGGCATGATTATGACTGTTGATGAAAACACGAATATCCTTGGCACATAGTGTATGGATAATTCGTGGTCGTGATACTAATGAATATCATTGGCCCATAATGCATGGATAATTCAGTGATTTGGATTATTAAGCTGAGTCTCAGCGATAAAATTGATGATAAACTTTTTAAATCATAGAAGATAGTAGATATCATGCTCTACTTGACTCTTCTAATGGATTGCTTGTTCCGCTGCAGTTAAACTTGTTGTTTATTATCAATTTAACACTGTTGAAGGCTAATGATAATTTATTCTGCATTATCTTAGTCATAATATTTCTTACTGGGCTAGTTGAGCTCACTCTTTTGCTTTTATTATTCTCTTCAAGAAATGAGAACGTAGCCGGGACTAGTCAGGGAATGGAGTGACGGTCCGAGATGGTTATTTTAGTAGTCCTCACTACTTAGTGTGATAATAAATGTAATGAGGATTGAATTTGAGTTTGAATACTGTCTATGAGACAATATTCGTGTAAAAACTCTAAGTTATGCTGTTGTCGTATTGTATAAAAGAAGTTTGTATTTGATTTATGTACCATGTATTTGGCGACTCAAAATGGATGATGTATACCTATTTTGGGGGCGTCACATTTTCTATCCGAAAAACTAACAGAAGTAATCAATTTCACTATTCGGTTAATAATCGAAGTTAAGTTCCATATATATGTAGAGTTTAACCAAAATGTTATGAGTAGCTAAATATCGACAAATCTAATAAAATTCTCACCGTAGTTGACACGTTTTACTGATTACACTATTAAACTTTAAAATTTTTAAATTACCCCACTAAACTAATTATTATTTTGAAATTGGGTCATTCCATTAAAAAAATAAACGGACGTTAATTTCTTATCAACAAAACTAATGAATTACTCATTGTAGTTGACACGTTTTACTTATTACACCATTGAACTTTTAATTTTTTAAATTACCCCATTAAACTAATTAATATTTTAAAATTGGGTCATTTTGTTATCTTTGTCTCACGAGTGTTAAATCGTTTCAGTTTTTAACTTACGTGAACGTGAAAAAGAAAAAAGAAAAAAATATATTTGATTTATTCTCCCTCTTCCTTCCTTTCATCTCTATTTTCTCTCCATTCATCCAGATCAAATAGGTCTGCGTATTTTCTCTTTTTAAAATCTATAAAAATTCTTAGATTCGAATACCTAAAACTTTGAATAAATTGAGCTTCAATGTTTAGCATTAGATATAAAAATAGAGTCTAAATCTCCAACAACAACAACAACAACAAATGAAGTAAATGGTGTTGAGTAGGTTTTCTCTCTCTCACCTCCGACTATCAACAACCTTATGTCTCCGAACTTCTCTCATTTACTCTCGATTACCTCCACAAGGTCCATTCCTTCTCTAAACTCTGTCTATATATCTCTCTCTCTCTGTGTGTGTGTGTGTGTGTATATATATATATATATATATATATATATATATATATATATATATTGGTAGTAATATTTAGTTAAATTGCTTTTGTTGGGATTGTATTTATGATTTGATAGGAGCCTAAGTTTTTATAGATCGATGCGGAGATAATTCAGAGGCAAAAGCAAAATGTTGTTGTTGTCAATTACCGCGTTTTCACTACTAATGATGCATTGCCTTTCATTAGTGAGGAAGTTTTTTCTATTGATAAACACCTGAGATTAGACTACCCAAAATATTTTGATTATTTTGCTTTCACTTTCAAGTTTTTTATTATTTTTTTACCACATAAGTAATATTTTTTATTTTTGAATTTCTTTTTCAGAGCCACAAAGATAAAAAATTAATGTCTACTTAATTTTTTTTAATAGAATGATCCAATTTCGAAATATTAATTAATTTAATGTGATAATTAGTAAAACGTGCCAACTACAATGGGTAATTCATTAGTTTTATCGATAAAAAATTAACGTCCGTTTATTTTTTTTAACGGAATGACCTAATTTTAAAATAATAATTAATGTAGTGAGATAATTTAAAAAATTAAAAGATCTAATCAGTAAAATGTGTCAACTACAATGAGTATTTCATTAGTTTTGCCGCTTAATATCATATTCGATGTTATCTATATATATATAACACATAAAATTGGAATATTTTGAAAAATAAAGTGGTCAAATTCAATTTGTTCACAAGTGTTTGGCTAGCCATTTCAAATCCAGAATAGGTTCAACTAATACAACATATCCCAACTACTCCAAATTCCAAGAACTCCCAGCTCACAAAAGAAATCAACTCTAATTTTTTCAACAAAAACATCATACACACTGCACATCATATACCCATTATTGAAAAAATGGTTAAAGAACAAAACTTTAGGACTGAAAGTAGAGGAAGATCTGAAAGTAAAAAAGTTAGATCTGTGGATCCATCAAATCAAAGAGGAATTGAAGCTGTGAGATCTGAGATGAGAGTCAGATGGTGGTCGGCGAGACGGAGATTTGAGATCTGAGATGAGAGAAAGACGGAGATGTGAGATTGTGTCTTATGAGATCTGAGATGAGAGGAGACCCAAGAGGCGAGAGGAATTGAGATCTGGAAAATGGGAATTAGGCAGTGACATACACTGATACAGACATACAATATGAATTAAATTTTTTTTAATGAATAGGTTCGGTTAGACGGGTAACCGAATAGGCTGATTTTAACAATCGGACCCGAAACCGAATATTGAATGAGAAATCGGAAATAACTGAATTTAGAGAAAAAAACGAATAATTGAAATAATTCGATTTAAAAAATTCAATTTTATTCGATTATTCGATTTTATCCGTTTTTTACTCACCCCTAATCCTAATATTTTTTTTATAAACAAAATGCACTCCAAATTTCTTTTCGCAAGACAATGCACACCATTACTTCTGGCCAGTAAAAATTTTTGAGGGTATATTTTGTTTAGCAAAAAAAATCTTGCACTTAGATACGTTTTCAACATCAGAGCACAAATCTCAACAATTTTATAAAGTTCAAACATTATTTTATTATCTAATATATAAATTCAAAAGGAGGATTGGTGTTAACAAATTTTAAAACTTTTTCAACTTTTCTAAAAATGTCCAATTTTTAAAATAACTTCTATTTTGTCCTTCATGTATTAATATTTTTTTTAATTTTCTACTTAGGCTTTTAAATTTTATAAAATTTTATTATAATAATAAAAGTTGGGGAGGAAAAACTAAAAAGAGAGAGAGAAAAGAAAACAACTTTAATTTTGAGCTACTCCAACGGATATCAGACCTATCATCTTCCTTCATTAAACATATGTAAGCAGATTTTTTATTGGATGCATGCAATCCTACTTATTTTTTTACTAAACTCAAGAGATACTGTTGTTTTAAAAGAGCCAATGATTATTTTTCCGACCATTACAAGACTGCATTTCCTCCACTGTAAATCTGTAATAGTACTAGTAATAATAGTACCAGAGTTTCCAGGCTTCTCCTTTTTTAACAGCAGAGAATATATATATATATATATATATATATATATATATATATATATATATATATATTTATTATTACTGAAACTGCTCTTAATTAATTACTATCTAATCATTCCAGCACGGCTTTGATTCCCCAACCCCACCACGGTGTCCCATTTGGCAGCCCACGTGAATCTCTCTCTTCTGCTGCACTCATCTGCAACTTCTTCAATTTTTTGTACAATAGTGGAGAGACCCTACAGTTTGTTTAATTACACTTTACTCTCCATTTCACAAAGAATTTTGCAGCTTCTTACTCGGATTTTTCAGAATATTCCATCCCCTTATTTTCATGTCATTAACTGACCATCAAGATTCTTGGTTTTTTAATTTTACCCCTTCAATTCCACTGATCATGACAGTACCACTGAAGACTAGGAGCTTGATCATCTGAGAAGAAATTGCAAGATTCATCCCCACTGAAGAAATTGTGCTCTTCAATCTTGACAAATTGCGGCTGATAAACTTTCTGGGCATCCCCAAGAATTTCTTTTGAGTCTGTTGATGAGCTGCTGAACGGGAAGCAATTCATGGATGATGGCATAAACTGGTGGCTGTGAATAAGCACTCCAGCTGAGGACGAAGAAATTGCAGCATTTGGGCTATTGTTGTCTTCGTTCAGGATGGCGCTCGAGTCGCTGTCCGATGACCCGTCTTTGAAATCCGGGAAAAATGTGGCTGCTGTCATTACTCCATTGTTGTTTTGATCAAAGCTTTCAAAGTTGAGCTCTGTAGTAGCATCACATTTAGCTAGAGAGTCAACTTGTGGCTTGGTCATTAGTTCTTCTGTAACTCTCTCATTGTTTTCAGATGCCATCATCTCTTCTTTCACTGAATGACTGCTTTGAATGTTCTCTCCATGTAACTTCGATTTTAGTTCTCTTATCTACAAAACAAATTAAGAAAAAAAATTAAGACTGTAAGAGCCTAGCAATATAATTAATTACAAGTTCTAGGCTTCGAACTCGTTAATGTGACGGTCTCTCACATATAAGAATTTTCAAATGTGTTCGGGGTCATCAAAGAACGGTTATTTTTTCCTGCGTACTTATCATTTTGAATCGCGACATGAGAATTAGATATCCTGTGCATTCTATAATAGGTACGGTTCCTTGTACACGATTTCATTATGCGTATCCAGTTGATCAGCGTTCCTAATAATTAATTTGCTATCTTAATTCTGTTTTGGAATGCTAGGAAAGCTAGAGAGTTTGTTTAATTATGAACTTGAATGAGTACCTCTTTGAGGAGGGATTCATTGTCATGTTGGAGAGTCTCAAAGTTATACTTGAGTGAGTCATAATTGGCCTTAAGAACGCCATAGTCTCTCTCCAGTTGCTTGGTTTTCCATCGGGCGCGCCGGTTTTGGAACCAAACAGCTACTTGTCTAGGGTGCAGCCCAAGTTCTTGGGCCAGCTTCACTTTTCTCTCAGGTTCAAGCTTGTTTTCAACTTCAAAATTCTTCTCTAATGCCTTGACTTGATCCACACTCAGCCGACGTTTCTTCTCGGAGATCTGGCCGGATTCCTCCACACAGCCTTCTTCATCTAAGCCGTCCAACATGGACTGAAACTCCCTTGTGTAAACATGGTTGTTCCCTGGGCTGTGTTCTTCTATATTAATGATAACAAAGAACAATAAGATATAGGGGAGAATAATTGTGGCAAACAAAACTAGGAATGTAAAAAGAGTAAGTCAGAAAGGTAAAAAGAGTGGAGCATGAAAAGTTACTAAATTAGGAAACAAAAGCTTTGATCTACCAAAATTTTATCATAAAATTTCAAGGTGTTATTTTGAGCAAATAAAAGGTTAGCTAGAGACATGAAAACATGTTATGGGTATGTTTGATGTTTGAACCTTTTGATATATAATGAACCATTTTCAGTTTTTTGGAGCAAATATAATGAACCATTAAAAGTGAAATTGAAATGGAATAATTTGTAAGCACCTGTTGTTGTTGGACACATGGACATCAAAGCACCCAAAGAATCTGTGCTGCTAAGTCTCTTCATGACTGAAAGAAAAGTGGTAATACCACTGTAATGCAACAGATCTATTTAGATCAAAAACCACCCTTTTCACTTTCTTTCTTTTTTGATGATGATAAAGTTTAACCAAGTAAAAATTGTTTTTAGGAGAATTATATTTCACTCGATGAAAGCAAAATTCCCATAACCAAAAAAAGCCCAGGTAGCTGCTGCACGGTTTTGGGTATAAGTTGAGTGACTGTGCAAACACTTATATCTTTTGGATTCCCTATCTTTCTCCTTTTTCAAGACGACTTCTCCCTCTGCACCCATCAAATTTAAACAAAAGAAAAAATCAAACCCACCCACCAAAACAAAACAAAACAAATCAAGCCAAACAAACCAAAACCCAAGAACACAAGTAATCAATAAAGATTCAGCACAATCTCTCTCTACATCATTACTCAATCAATTCAAGAGCTACAAGTTTATATTCTATGATTAATTCATCTACAAAAGAAAAGAGGAGAGAGAAAATGGGATATAGAGAGAGGGTAATGGAGTGGGAAATGGGGAGATTAGTAAACCCAGTTCACAAACCCAGCTGGCCTTCAACACTTTCTCTCTCTCTTTAAATAAACTAAAACTTGGGTCAGGTTTACGCCCTTTAGAGTTAGAAACTGACTTGGGTTAGGTCCACTGCATTTGCATTTGGAAAAAAATTGAAATGAGCCTCAAATTAAATTCAAATGCAACTTTTTGTCAACCGGCTAGTGTCGGTTTAGATCAGCATGAGAGAGATTTTTTAAAAGATGATAAGCGGAGCGGTGGGGATACTGCTCGGCTTGGCTAGAAGGGAGCTGATTGAAGATTTGGTCGGCGTCAGCGTACCCTGGCTGTCACTACGGCGTGGTCGGTGAGAGTAATCGCGATTATGAGAGAATTGTCTCTTTATTTTCTTTCTAATATTTTCTTTTATTTTGCTAAAAAAAAATCATAAATTAGACATGGAAAACTTTGATCAAGAGACTGGAAAACTTTGTGCATGGCTGCAAGAAACATAAATTAATTGTTACTTTATGTACAAGTTATATATAATTATACAAATTACAAATTACAAATTACAAATAATAAAAGTTAAGATATATATAATATCACAGCATGTGGCAATGTCAAAAATAATTAGTCCACTCTAAATACTAACACCATTGTGTTAAGGTTATGTTGCCGAAGACGTGCATGTCAAGTCATGTGGTCGAAGCTGGTGACATATTTTTATAAGTACTAAATACAAATTACTATATGAAATATTATTATATTTATAATTAGGTCTTCAAAAAATTTAGACTTATATTTTACTATATCAAGTGTCAAATTTGATACAATTTAGTCCCTAATTTTTGAATCCGGCTAAAATTTGTCGAAATACCTAATTTTCCGGTCAGATAAAAATTGTATACGGTTTAACTGTAAAGAATACGGGCTAATAACACTTATGTTATATCAAGTACTACCAAATTCATAATTTATTACATCAAGTACATAATTCGTATAAAATTTGTGTAAATACTTATTTTAACGTATTAAATATGTATAAATCCTTATAAAATTTATTATATGTTAAATTATTAAAATTAAATATTAATACAAAGATTACCAAATATTATTTTTTTATTTAAAAATTTAAAAAAATACATAATTACCAAAAAAAAATCAATAAACTCTTAAACATACAAATTATATTTTTAACACGAATAACATTAAACTTTTAAATAATTGACAAAAGTACCCAAAATTTAATTAATTAAATAATATCATTTTTATATTAGAAAAGCATACAAAAGGAGGAAGAAAAAATTGGAAAAAAATGACTTATTTAATCTCTCTCCTCTCTCCTCTCTCCCTCTTCCCTAATCCTTCAAATTGTTTTGTTCCTTCAAATTTGAAAAATTTAGCGCCTTGGATTTAGAAAGTTAGTTGTTTTTATTTAGTTAAAAGATTTTTCAAACAAATAGTAGTTAATTAGTTTATCTAACAATACTTTCTTTCCGTCTGTTTTCTATTTTATTCTTCAAATAAGCAGTAGTTAATACATATATTGTATTTATAAAAAAATAATTTTAAAATTATATCTATAATTTAACAAATTGTATGTATAAATTTTACAACTTCAATCTTGCAAATTATAAATTATATCATAAATTATAATTTTTACGTCTTAAATTTTACAAATTATATCACAACTTAAATTTTACAAATTGTATTTATAATTTCTATAATTTTATTTATAAATATTTATAATTTTATATCGTATTTCTACGGTATTAGTTATTTTTTTTAAAGGGCTAAAAAATATTATATTTATAAAAAAAATTTAATTTTAGTTTTTTCCCCTTTGGGGGTTGAATCATGAATATGGTGATACTTGATGTAACGGAACCGTAAATAGCAATTTTTTAAATTAAGTCAAACCGTATAATTTATGAGGTCAACGGGTATTAAATACACAAGACCCGATCGGATTCTTGGGCGGGTCGGGTATTCCGGTCAATTTTGGTCGAATTTTGAAATTGGGAGCTAAATTTTATCAAATTAGACACTTGATATAGTAAATTGTAAAACTAAATTATTTGGAGGCCAAATTATGAATTTAATAGTACTTTCATGTAACAATCAACCCTTTTTATAAATATGGAACTCTTACCTCACTAGTGTCAACGGAAATTAGGAATCCAAAAATATTTAATGACGGTAATAACATATGTTGAGACAGAAATATGATGATATATGTTATCACCATGGGAACCTCTTGCCAATAAAAGTAGGATTTGATCCCTCAAAGAAAGATGATGCTCAAGTCTCTGTCTTAACGATATGGCAATGAATGGTGCAACTTTTTGTGAGCAAAATTCATTTGCCTTCACAGTCCTGGAACTATTCTTTCTACTGCTTTAAGCCTTTAACAAAAAAAATTATACGCATAATAACTAAGTTGGTTGGTCTATATACTCCACTTGACAATAACATATATGACTTATCATAATTGATAATTCTCTTTCACCCTCCTCTCCTCTTCCTGCAATAAACAGAGGCCAAGTGTTTCCAGGAATGCCGTATGATTTGTCCTAATAGATAACGATGATGATATAGAAAAGCTTGTCTCCTGGTTTTCATTAAAATCAAAAGCAGCAGGCATAATGATGATTCCCTAAGCATGAAAATGGATAATTTTTTCCAACAAAGATGAGCAGCATGTGTGTTCGTACAGTCCATAATCAACCCAATCAAACACACACATTTACATCCAAAAAAGTCCTAAACATTGTCTATTGAATTTGTTAACGCCAATATTCGTCAATACTGTTGGAAATAAGTTTGACAAAATAAATATTAAAGTATTTTGAGGCTTAATTTAACGTGAGACCCACACTCCGGAAATGTCGGATCCATGCACCAATGTGTTCTCCTCCACGAGGAGTATAAGGTGGTATACTTATTTGTTCAAATCCATTAAGGATTGAATGAGAAAATTGACTCCAAAGTCACCTACTTGAAATGTTGTAAATTGCATAGTCGCACATAGGAAGTTGAAGGAAAAAAGTGAAGAATTTATATATGGAATGTTTGCTCAATGGGAAAGGCTCCAAGGGACACCCCACTTTTGTGAAAGGGGAGGACCTAGCCAAGGCTTGGTTCGAACTCACACGCGTGCCGCCGCTGTCCGTCAGGTCAGACGGGCGGGCCATGCCCGGGGTCGGGGCGTGTAAGACCCCAACTTTTATAAATAAAGATGAATTTTCTATAAATATCATTTTTGAATATTATGGAGTTAATTTGATATAATGTTATAGTTGTGGGTAATATTTATAAATTTTGCAAAGTAAGCAAGTTGTTATAAAATATTCGTTTGGTCGGAGAATATTCTGTTTGTCGGGAAATATTTGTACGACGGCACAATCATTGGTGGACCCCACAACAGAAGTATAGTCGTAGTTAGAAAACGACAAAATTATCTTTCTATAAAAATAACGGCTGAGGTGTTACCGTTAAAACCGTTAAAACTGTTGAACTACCCGGTAGTAAAAGTACAGTAATACGCGTGGTTGCATAGTAGCACACGGTATTGATTATTGAGGCTTACGTGAGAAGTCACTCAGCTATACTCAATTATTGCTACAGTAATTGCTGCATCATATCTCTTAAATTATTATCATAGTATCATCTGTATAATATGTTATATTATTACATCAATAATTGAGACGTTGTGGTAAGTTTGGTTATTTTTATGGGGGCCATATGTCATCATCTAAGAGTCTCTTCGTCAATAGTAATTACCGTCGTCAATAGTAATTACCGTCGTCAATAGTATTTACCTTGGTCAATAGTATTTACCTTGGTCAATAGTAATTACCTTCGTCAATAGTATTTACCTTGGTCAATAGTAATTACCTTCATCAATAGTATTTACCTTGGTCAATAGTAATTACTTTCGTCAATAGTAGTTGTCCCTTCAATATTACCAAGAGTCATTTGACCCTTCGTTAAGACCAAGAGTCATTTGACCTTTCGTTAAGACCAAGAGTCACCCTCAGTTTTTCTATAAATAGAGGCCTAGGGCTTCATTATTTTCACGAATTCATTCAAGCTATAGAGAGAGAAAGTATAGAGAGAATAAGAGAGAGAGAATAAAAGTATTCTGCTACTTCACTTTTCCAATATCCAGTTCTTTTAAGGTAAGGGGTGTTATTCTTTCTTATTCATGAAGAGAACTGTTGTTGTTCCATTTCTTATTATTCTGTTGGAATAACCTGTATACGCGGTCTACCCTATACTTGGTGACATTCTTCTATTATTCTGTTGGAACATCCTGTCTGTGTGTTTTACACCGGACCTGGTTCCGTTTTTATTATTATTCTGTTGGAATATCCTGTCTTTGTGTTTTACACCGGACGTGGTTCCGTTTTTATTATTATTCTGTTGGAACATCCTGTCTGTGTGTTTTACACCGGACCTGGTTCCGTTTTTATTATTATTCTGTTGGAACATCCTGTCTGTGTGTTTTACACCGGACCTGGTTTCGTCTTTATTATTATTCTGTTGGAATATCCTGTCTGTGCGTTTTACGCCGGACCTGGTTCCATTATTTATTATTCTGTGGGAATAACCTGTCTGTGCGGTCTATCGCATGCATGGTGATTTCTTTTGTTATTCCATTCTTTATTACACTCAGTTGTTTAAGTTTTGACTTCTATACTCCATGAAATTTGTGAAATATCCTTGATAATTGCGTTTCATCCAGTATCTTTTCATAAAAATATTCTTCTAAGCATTCTTGAATTTTACTCAACAAAGCAGTATCATGTTGACAATTTGGACGTTATTAATTCTTGGATAAATTAATTCTTGAACTTGTTTTATTGAATTCTTATATCATTGTCATCATCCTCATGTTTATAAAATGTTAAAAGTCATCTGTGGCCTGTAGTGCATAGATGGACTTGATATGATTATGACCAGGGATTATTCGGTATAATCATGACCGTAATGTTACAAATGATGTGGTAAAAGTCATCATTGGCCCGTAGTGCGTTGATGGACAGTTGTTGGCATGATCATGACCATTAATGAATACACGAATATCATTGGCCGTAGTGCAGGGGTGATTCGATGATGTGGATTATTTTATTAAGCTGAGTCTCAGCGATAACAGTGTTGAAAAACCTTTTAAATCATAAAAGATAGTAGAGTTTATTTTCTACTTGACTCTTTTAATGGATTACTTGTTCCACTGCAGTTAAACTTGATGTCTAGTATATTTTATCAGTTTAACATTGTTGAAGGCTAATGATAATTTATTCTGCATTATCTTAGTCATAATATTTCTTACTGGGCTAGTTGAGCTCACCCTTTCTTTCACTGTTCTCTTCAGGAAATGAGAACGTAGCCGGGGCAAGTCGGGGAACGGAGTGATGGTCCGAATGATAGTATTAGTTAGTAGTCCTCACTATTCTATGTAATGGTGTGTTAATAAATGTAATGAGGACTCCTTTTGAGTATGAATACTCTCTAGAAGATAATATTTGTATTCAAACTCACAGTTAATGTTTTGTCGTATTGTACACGACAGTTGTATTAGTAAGTTATATTTGTATTTTGTACTATGTATCTGACGACCCAAGATGGGTGATGTATACCTAATTTTGGGGGCGTCACAGTTGGTATCAGAGCTTAGGGATATGATCCCTGGCTAAGATGTGAGAATAGAACTAGGAGGGGAGAGACGGGGAATTCCTTCGCTAGTATGACCTACCTAAGTTTATTTGCATGGTATTTAATTGGTCGGTCATAATATAAGGATAATATATGACATATCAATTAACTTTTATTTTGTGCAGTATCTGAAAATGGCATCTGAGAATGTTGAGAATAGCAATGGAGCACATGCGACTATTGATTCACCACATATCAATAATCAGGATAATGTTCATCAGGAAGGTGACAATCCTCATGCAAACAAAAACACTGACCAAATGATGAATGATGGAATGTTCAGAGGCTTTATGCAATTCATGCAACAACAGGTGAAAGCGGCTCCTATCCACAACGTAGGTGGAAATACTGGAAACTCTCAAGCGGTCACCGCTAAACAGTTTAAGGAGCTGGGACCACCGGAGTTTAAGGGAGAACCGAAATCACTTGTAGCTGAAACATGGATAAAGCAGATCACCAAGATATTTGATGTCTTGGGTTGCTCCGAGGAGCAAAAGGTTCCCTTTGCTGCCTTTATGTTGCGAGGAGAGGCAGATTACTGGTGGGAATCGATAAAGCGTACTCAACCTGCCGCACTGAAGATGTCTTGGGAGAAGTTCCAAGAGTTGTTTAACGATAAATACTTTCCCGAGAGTATTCGTCACATGAAGGAGGTGGAGTTCATCAAATTGGAGCAGAATAATATGACCGTGTCGCAGTACGAGGCAAAATTTGCGGAGTTATCCCGGTTTGCGTCCCACCTGGTGGATAATGAAGAAAGAATGACGCGGATGTTTTTAAGAGGTTTGAAGCCGGAGATACGTCAACATCTTGTTTCTCATAAACTGTGTTTGTATTCAGATGTTGTAAATAGGGCTCAGTTGGTGGAGCGCGATAACGAGACAACGCAACCAAAAGAGAGCAGCCGGCAAAATGATAATACCAGTGAGAGCAGTCATCGAAGCGGTGACAACAAGCGTGGAGGGAATCAACAGGCCAGAAATGGTAACCACTTCGGTGGTAATCAGGGCCAAAACAATAAGAATGAGCATTTCAAGAAGAGGAGATTCAACAATGATAGAAAGACGTCAGCACCAGCACCTGTCGTTAAGGAAGGAGAACGACCACCTATCATATGTTTCAAATGCGGAGGGGAGGGGCACATCAGTCCAAACTGCGCGATGCCGTCCAAAGCATGTTATAATTGTGGAAGAGAAGGTCATTTAGCCCGATTTTGTCGTTTACCGAAGACAAATTCAGCTAGGATGGAGGCACCAAAGGCCATCCCAGAAAAGTCAAAACCGGTTGTGCAAGGGAGAGCGTTTGTTGTGAACTCCCAGAGAGCAAGAAACCCGAATGAGGTCATCACGGGTAAGCTTATCATAAACTCTAACGAAGTCTATACTTTATTTGATACCGGTTCTACCCATTCTTTTATTTCTCCTACTTGCGCTCATTGATTAAATTTGATTCCGGAAAAATTAGACTTTGACTTAGCAGTTGAAACTCCATTGGGAGAAACCTTCATTACATCCACGGTTTATAAGTCTTGTTTGGTTCAAGTTGGTACCCACACATTACCTGTCGATCTTATTTCATTAAAAATACTTGCATTTGACGTGATTCTAGAGATTGATTGGTTAACTACTCATCATGCAAAAATTGATTGTTTTCGTAAGGTTGTTAGCTTTCATATTCCTAATCGACCTATTATGCGAATTCAAGCAACCAAACCATTAAAATCAATCGATGTCATCTCAAGCCATAAAGCTATTCGTTTATTGAAAAACGGATGTCAAGCTTTCTTAGCTCATGTCACAAATCTAAACAAAAATACGTCAGCTTTGAATGATATTTCTGTTGTTAATAAATTTCCTGACGTATTTCCCGAAGAACTTCCTGGCCTACCCCTAGAGCGTGAAATTGAATTTTGTATCGACCTTGAACCCGGTACAAAACCCATTTCCAAAGTCCCATATCGAATGGCTCCTATTGAACTTCAGGAGTTAAAGACCCAACTGCAGGAATTGTTAGACATTGGTTTTATTCGTCCTAGTACTCCTTGGGGTGCTCCTGTTCTGTTCGTGAAGAAGAAAGATGGGAGTATGCGACTTTGTATTGATTATCGGGAGTTGAATCATGTCACCATCAAAAATAGGTACCCATTGCCACGTATTGATGACCTGTTTGACCAGTTGCAAGGAGCACAATTCTTTTCAAAGATCGATCTTCGTTCTGGATATCATCAGCTGAAGGTTAGAACTGAGGATATTTCAAAGACTGCCTTCAGAACTCGGTATGGGCATTATGAATTCTTAGTTATGTCTTTTAGATTGACTAATGCTCCTGCTGCCTTCATGGATATGATGAACAGGGTATTC
Organism: Panax notoginseng; assembly: GCA_016801055.1. NCBI lineage: Eukaryota > Viridiplantae > Streptophyta > Magnoliopsida > Apiales > Araliaceae > Panax > Panax notoginseng. Next base: position 65,161,404 of record CM029013.1, on the reverse strand, counting down.
AAGGAATATTTGGATCACTTTGTGGTCGTCTTTATCGATGACATCCTTGTTTATTCCAAAAGCCGTGAAGATCATGAGCAACACTTGAGGCTGGTACTCCAAAAGCTTCGTGAATACAAACTTTATGCCAAGTTGAAGAAATGCGAGTTCTGGCTGGAAGAGGTAGCATTCCTTGGGCACGTAGTATCAAGTCGTGGAATATATGTTGACCCGGTAAAGATTGAAGCAATTCAAAGCTGGGAGCAACCTAAATCAGTAACCGAAGTACGTAGCTTTCTCAGTTTAGCTGGTTATTATCGGAGATTCGTGGAAGGATTTTCTCGAATCGCTACTCCATTAACTCAGCTGACTCGGAAAGATACAAAGTTTGGTTGGAGCAAAGAATGTGAGCAGAGTTTTCAAGAACTCAAGAGGAGACTCATTTCAGCACCTGTTCTAACAATACCATCTGGCTCGGAGGGATTTGTCATCTACAGTGATGCTTCGAGCAAAGGGTTGGGATGCGTTCTCATGTAACATGGAAAAGTCATAGCCTATGCATCAAGACAACTCAAGGAATATGAGAGGAATTATCCTACTCATGATCTAGAGTTGGCAGCTGTTGTCTTTGCACTTAAAATTTGGAGGCATTACTTGTATGGGGAGAAGGTGGAGATCTTTACGGATCATAAAAGCCTCAAATATTTCTTCACTCAAAAGGAACTCAACATGCGACAACGACGTTGGCTTGAACTGTTGAAAGATTATGATCATACCATTCAATACCATCCTGGAAAAGCAAACGTGGTAGCTGACGCATTGAGTAGAAGTTCATATGCAAGTACGAGTGCAATATTGTCAACACAAAAGCCCATTTTGTGTGACTTGCAAAGGATGGAGATAGAGTTAAAGACTCTAGGGACCCATGTGATGATGGCAAATATACGAGTAGAACCAACTTTAATCGATAAAGTTAAAGCTGCTCAAGCTACAGACCTGGAGCTGATGCGTATGAGGAAGAAAGTGCAAGAAGGTTCTATGCCGGAAGCAAGAATCGATGAAGAAGGAATACTTCGAGTCAACTCCAGACTTTGTGTTCCTAACAACCCTAATTTAAAGTATGAAATCATGATGGAGGCGCACAACACACTATTTGCAATCCATCCTGAAAGTACCAAAATGTATCATGATCTTCGTCATACATTTTGGTGGAGCAATATGAAGAGAGAGATAGCGTTTGTAAGACCCCAAATTATTAATAAATGAAATTTAATTTCCTCTATTTATTATTCTGAAATAGTAAGGGTTGATTTGATTAATGTGGTTAGTTATGGGTAAAATGCGCAAATATTTCAAATAAGCAAGTGGTCCTAAAATATTCATTGTTGTCGGGGAATATTTGTTTGGTCGTGGAATATTCTTGTTGTCGAGGAATATTCGTACGACGGCGCAGCCTTGTGTGGGCCCCATAACAGAAAGCGATTGGATGAAGAAAACGACAAAAATAAGTTGTTTATAAATAACGGCGTAGTTGTTACCGTTAATACTGTTAGAATACCCGGTGGTTAAAATATGGTAATACGCGTTGTTGCACAGTAGCACACGGTATTGCACCAATTATTGATTCTTACGTAAGAAGGCACTACTCAATAATTGTTACAGTAATTACTGTTCAGTATTTTATTTTATTGATTCAATAATTACTGCGTTGATATTTTATACTACTGTTGTTTCAATAATTGTCACTACACAGTATTTTCATTATCGGAGCAATAATTCATATTATCTGAATAATATTATTAGATAACATTATTGGCAATGTCTAGAAAGTTCTGTCTAAGGAGAGGTTTGGTCATCTAATTACGCGCCAGTAAGGAGAAATCCTAATTGGAAAGCCCCCTCTTTCCTGGGAACGGCCTTGTTGCCAGTACTGTGATTCTGTAATATTATTTGTGTATAATTAATTATTGATTTATATGATGAGGAAAATATTAATTTTATGTGGATATAGATGGAGAAAATTTTTAATGTGACAATTGTTGAAAATTAATATTTTATCTTTTTCTGATAAAATAATTCATTTAAATATATTATTTTAATAATATATTGATGGTGGTATTTTTACAATGAATGTGGGATATATGAGTATATGAGGAGGAAGAGTATTTTTGTGGCATTAAATGATTAACACATGTTTTGTGTGTTGGTGGACATAATTCTTGACCGAAAATTTATTATTGACTGTAAAATCGCCCGTTTGTGGATTTCGGTCAATTTTTGTTTGGAATTTAGAAAAACTTTCTTCTGTAAAGTTGTAGAGAATTGAATTTCCTATAAAAACTCGCGAGATTCGAATTTTCTGATGAAAGAGCTATTTATTGTGAATTATTGAAGTTTCGGAGTTCCGAAATAATTAATTTTTGGAAGTTTAAAATACTTTAAATAACAAAAACATTTTTTTTGTTTGTTTTGTGGGCTACAACATGTGCATAATGTGCTGAGATCAGATCTAGGAAGGTGGGCTTGAAAATTATATATATATAATATTATTATATTCAATTTTCTGCTTTGGTGTTCTAAGCATTTTCCTATAAATAGGGTGCTTAGGTTAGAATTGAAAAACACACCAGAAACACAAGTTTCTCTCTATTTCTCTCTCTATATCGAGCGTATTCTTGTGAGTATTTGATACTTTGAGTGTTGCTATACGGTGCAAGTTTCATTCAGCACTATATCTAGTATTCCAGTCAGAAGTACCGTCTTTCCGAGGTAAGGGATGTTATTTCTTCTTAAATAATATTATTTTCTTCAATATCATTATGCCGAAGTATTGATCTGAACTTTTTATCAAATTTAGAACATTTCATGTCGGGGTTACTATTCATGAGTTACTATTCACGAGTTACTATTCACGAGTTACTATTCACCGAAAAAATGAAATTTTCTTCTTTTCGTCCAAAATATCTATTATGGATACTAGCTTTGATTGTATCCATGTTTTGATCATTCTTGAATTTTACTCCATTATGATTATTTATGAGGTATAGCTGAAATACGAATCCTTAATATTTATTATTTTGTTTCACTGGATTCGTTTCCTTTAAAATATTTTTCATCATCCTCAGTCCTAAATGATGATATAATTAAATATCTTTGGCCTGTAGTGCAAAGATTAATGATTTCTGATGAATATCTTTGGCCCGTAGTGCAAAGATGAACAGGTGTTGAGGTGAACATGACCAACTGATGAATATCTTTGGCCTGTAGTGCAAAGATGACTATTTGATTCAAGATATTTATTGATTGATGTTACAGAGATAAAATGATGATGATGGGCTTTTAAATTCATAGATAATCGTAGATTTCATTCTCTACGTAACTTCTCTATGAATTATTATTTTCCGCTGCGAATAGTGATTGAAAACTTGTTGTCTATTGTATTCTATTAAATTTTTTCCTGTTGAAGACTAACGATAATTTGTTGTATATTATCTTAGTCATAATATTCTTTACTGGGCTAGTTGAGCTCACCCTTTTCCTTGTTGTTCCATTTTCTTCTCAGGAGGCGAGAATGTAGCAAGTACTAGTCGGGGTATGAAATGAAGGTTCTAGGAAGTTGTTTTAGTAGTCCTCACCATTTTTTTTAAAATATTGTACCAGTAATTGTAATGAGGACTTATTTGAGTGTGGATATTGTCTAAATGACAATATTTGTATTTACACTCACAGTTTTTATGTTGTATTAATAAAGTTGTAGTTGTTTCTGTACCATGTTATTGACAACTTAGAATGGGTGTTGTATACCTGTTTTGGGGGCGTCACAGTTGGTATCAGAGCTTAGGGATATGATCTCTGGCGGAGATCGAGGAATAGAACTAGGAGGGGAGAGACGAGTAAATCCTTCGCTAGTGTGTTCTACCTAAGCTTATTTGTTGGTCGGTCATAATATAGGGATATTATGTGATTTGTTAATTTGTTAAATTAACCCTTGTTTTATGGCAGTATTTGAGAATGTCGACTGAGAATGTTAACAGTGGAGTAAATGAAACCGTGGAGACACCTGTACTCACCAACGAGGAGAATGTGCAACAGGCTGGCAATGTTCCTCCTGTGAACAACACCAATGAGCAGACGATGAACGATGAGATGTTTAGAAGTTTTTTGCGATTCATGCAAAACCAGACGAAGGAGGTTCCTGTTCAAAATATAGGAAGAAATAATGGCAACGCACAGCTGGTCACAGCCAAGCAGTTCAAAGAGTTGGGACCACCAGAATTCTGGGGAAAGCCAGATCCGATTAAGGCGGAGACATGGGTCAAGCAAATTACCAAGATATTTGATGTCTTGGGATGCACGGAGGAACAGAAGGTTCCATTCGCCACCTTTATGTTCCGTGGCGAGGCAGACTACTGGTGGGAATCTGTGAAGCGTACTCATCCAGCAGCACTCAGCATGTCTTGGGAGACATTTCAAAAACTATTCAATGACAAGTACTTTCCTGAAAGTATTCGTCATATAAAGGAGGTAGAGTTTATTAGACTGGAGCAGAATAACATGACGGTGTCCCAGTACGAGGCGAAGTTTGCAGAGTTGTCCAGGTTTGCACCTCATTTGGTGGAGAATGAGGAACGTATGACACGGATGTTTCTGAGAGGTTTGAAACCCGGCATACGTCAATATCTCATTTCTCATAAATTTTCTCTCTATTCAGATGTTGTCAACAGGGCTCAATTGTTAGAGCGAGATAACGAGTACGGTCAACCGAGGGACCACAACCAGGATCATATCGGTGACAACAGTCATCAGAACGATGATAACCAGCGGAGAAAGAAAAGTACAGACAAGAACGGCAACCACTCTGGTGGTAATCGTGGCTATGAAAATAGAAGAAGCGAGTCTGGAGGAGATTTTAAAAAGAGGAGATTCAACAACGATAATATGAAGACGTCAGCACCAGCAGCAACTGGTTTCAAGGGAGGAGAACGACCACCGGTCATATGCTATAAATGTGGAAAAGAGGGACATATCAGCCCAAACTGTCCACAACAGTTCAAGGTATGCTATAATTATGGAAAGGAAGGACATATCGCTCGAGATTGTACGATAGCGAAACCAAGTTCAGCGGGGACGGTGACTCAAAAGGCTGTCCCAGAAAAGTCAAAGTCAACGGTTCCTGGGAGAGCGTTTGTCGTGACTGGTCAACATGCGAGGAACCCAAACGAGGTGATCACGGGTAAGCTAATCATAAATTCATGTGAAGTTTATACCTTACTAGATACCGGTGCTACCCATTCATTTATTTCTCCTGCTTGTGCTCAACGTTTAAACTTGACTCCGGAGAAATTAGACTTTGATTTATCTGTGGAGACTCCGTTAGGGGAAACTTTCATCACATCCACTGTTTATAAATCTTGTTTGATCCAAGTTGGCACCATCACCTTACCTGTTGACCTTATCTCTTTAAAGATACTTGCATTTGACGTGATTTTAGGAATTGATTGGTTAACTACTCATCGTGCCAAAATTGATTGTTTTCGTAAGGTGGTTAGTTTTCATATTCCTAATCAACCTGTTGTTCGAATTCAAGCAACAAAGCCATTAAAATCAATCACTGTCATATCAAGTCATAAAGCCATTCGTTTATTGAAAAACGGATGTTAAGCTTTCCTGGCCCATGTTATGGATTTGAATAAAGACACGTCAAATTTGAATAATATTCCTGTTGTTAGTAACTTTCCTGACGTATTTCCTGAAGAACTTCCAGGTCTACCCCCAGAACGTGAAGTTGAATTCTTTATTGATCTTGAACCTGGTACAAAGCCCATTTCTAAAACCCCATATCGAATGGCTCCTATTGAACTTCAGGAGTTAAAAGTCCAACTACAAGAGTTGTTGGACATCGGTTTCATTCGTCCTAGTACATCTCCTTGGGGTGCTCCTGTTTTATTTGTAAAGAAGAAAGACGGGAGTATGCGACTTTGTATCGATTACCGGGAATTAAACCATGTCACCATCAAGAATAGGTATCCGCTACCTCGTATTGATGACCTGTTTGACCAGTTACAAGGAGCACAATTCTTTTCAAAAATCGATCTTCGTTCTGGATATCATCAGCTGAAGGTTAAAACTGAGGATATTCCGAAGACTGCCTTTAGAACTCGGTACGGGCATTATGAATTCTTAGTCATGTCTTTTGGATTGACTAATGCTCCTGCGGCTTTCATGGATATGATGAACCGAGTATTCAAGGATTATTTGGATCAGTTCGTTGTTGTCTTTATTGATGACATCCTCATATATTCCAAAAGCCGTGAAGATCATGAGCACCATTTGAAGCTGGTACTCCAAAGGCTGCGTGAAAACAAGCTATATGCTAAGTTAAAGAAATGCGAGTTCTGGCTTGAGGAAGTAGCATTCCTAGGGCACGTGGTGTCAAAACATGGAGTATCTGTGGACCCGGCGAAGATTGAAGCAATACAAAGCTGGGAGCAACCGAAGACGGTGACCGATGTACGTAGCTTTCTGGGCTTAGCCGGTTATTATCGGAGATTCGTAGAAGGGTTTTCTCGAATCGCTACCCCGTTAACTCAGCTGACTCGGAAGGATATCAAATTCGTATGGAGCGAGGAATGCGAGAAGAGTTTCCAAGAGCTTAAGAAGAGACTCATTTCGGCACCTGTTTTAACCATACCATCTGGTTCGGATGGATTTGTTATCTACAGTGATGCTTCAGGCAAAGGGTTAGGATGTGTTCTTATGCAACGTAGGAAAGTCATAGCCTATGCCTCGCGACAACTCAAAGAATATGAGAGGAATTATCCTACTCATGATTTAGAGTTGGCAGCAGTCGTTTTCGCGCTAAAGATCTGGAGGCACTATCTATATGGGGAGAAAGTGGAGATATATTCAGACCATAAAAGCCTCAAATATTTATTTACTCAAAAAGAACTCAACATGCGGCAACGACGTTGGCTCGAGCTGTTAAAAGATTACGACCACACTATTCAATACCATCTTGGAAAAGCAAACGTGGTAGCTGACGCGTTGAGTAGAAGATCATATGCAGGAACGAGTGCGATGATGTCAAGTATACGCGTAGAACCAACTTTAATCGATAAAGTTAAAGTTGCTCAAGCTACAGACCCGGAGCTGATGCGTATGAAGAAGAAAGTGCAAGAAGGTACTATTCCAGAAGCAAGAATCGATGAAGAAGGAATACTTCGAGTCCACTCCAGACTTTGTGTTCCTAACGATTCTGATTTGAAGTACAAGATCATGATGGAGGCACACAATACACCATTTGTAATCCATCCTGGAAGTACTAAAATGTATCGTGATCTTCGACATACATTTTGGTGGAACAATATGAAGAGAGAGATTGCAAAGTTTATCTCGAGGTGTTTAACTTGTCAACGTGTAAAGGCGGAGCATCAAGTGCCAAAGGGTCCATTGCAACCACTTGAGATTCCGAAATGGAAGTGGGAACACATTACCATGGATTTCGTTACGGGTCTTCCTACGGTTTCTCAAGGCATAAATGCTATTTGGGTTATAGTTGATAGATTAACCAAGTTTGCTCATTTCTTGCCGATACGGGAGACTTATTCCCTTGAACGTCTTGCTAGTATGTACGTGAATGAGATTGTAAGGTTGCATGGCATGCCAGTATCCATAGTTTCGGATCGTGACCCAAGATTTACTTCAAGATTTTGGGTTAGCTTGCAAAAAGCTATGGGCACGAATTTACGGTTCAGTTCGGCATACCATCCTCAAACGGACGGGCAATCAGAGAGGACTATTCAAACTCTTGAAGATCTATTAAGACTTTGTGTCCTAGATTTCAAAGGAAGTTGGGATAAGTACCTACCATTGGTGGAATTCTCCTACAACAACAGTTATCAGGCAAGTATAGGTGTGGCTCCCTTTGAAGCATTGTATGGACGAAAGTGTCGCTCTCCAGTATGTTGGGATGAGGTAGGAGAAGCAACGTTGTTCGGACCAGAGTTGGTACGAATGACTACAGAGAAGATCCAAACGATTCGACAACGTATACAAACGGCACAGGATCGACAAAAGAGTTATGTGGATCTTCATCGAAAGGACGTGGAATTTGACATTGGGGATCATGTATTATTATGTGTAGCTCTATGGAAAGGAGTTACAAGATTTGGGAAGAGAGGAAAGCTCAATCCACGATTTATTGGTCCATTTCAGATTCTTGACCGAGTAGGAAATGTGGCCTATAGACTTGCGTTACCTCCAAGTATGTCTCGTGTTCATAATGTTTTTCATATATCTGTTCTTCGTAAATATGTGAAAGACCCGAACCATGTTATTGAGTTAGAACCGGACGAGATAGCTGAAGACTTAACGTACGAGGAGGTACCTGTCAAGATCATGGATAAGAAGGAGCATGTCCTACGCACGAAGGTAATACCACAAGTTAAAGTTTTGTGGAGAAACCATGCTATTGAGGAAATGACCTGGGAGTTGGAAACGGAAATGAAAGCGAGGTATCCTCATCTTTTCGAAACACCAGGTAAGTATGTCAATTTCGAGGACGAAATTTCATAAGGAGGGGAGGTTGTAAGACCCCAAATTATTAATAAATGAAATTTAATTTCCTCTATTTATTATTCTGAAATAGTAAGGGTTGATTTGATTAATGTGGTTAGTTATGGGTAAAATGCGCAAATATTTCAAATAAGCAAGTGGTCCTGAAATATTCATTGTTGTCGGGGAATATTTGTTTGGTCGTGGAATATTCTTGTTGTCGAGGAATATTCGTACGACGGCGCAGCCTTGTGTGGGCCCCATAACAGAAAGCGATTGGATGAAGAAAACGACAAAAATAAGTTGTTTATAAATAACGGCATAGTTGTTACCGTTAATACTGTTAGAATACCCGGTGGTTAAAACACGGTAATACGCGTTGTTGCACAGTAGCACACGATATTGCACCAATTATTGATTCTTACGTAAGAAGGCACTACTCAATAATTGTTACAGTAATTACTGTTCAGTATTTTATTTTATTGATTCAATAATTGCTGCGTTGATATTTTATACTACTATTGTTTCAATAATTGTCACTACACAGTATTTTCATTATCGGAGCAATAATTTATATTATCTGAATAATATTATTAGATAACATTATTGGCAATGTCTAGAAAGTTCTGTCTAAGGAGAGGTTTGGTCATCTAATTGCGCACCAGTAAGGAGAAATCCTTATTGGAAAGCCCCCTCTTTCCTGGGAACGGCCTGGTTGCCAGTACTGTGATTCTGTAATATTATTTGTGTATAATTAATTATTGATTTATATGATGAGGAAAATATTAATTTTATGTGGATATAGATGGAGAAAATTTTTAATGTGACAATTGTTAAAAATTAATATTTTATCTTTTTCTGATAAAATAATTCATTTAAATATATTATTTTAATAATATATTGATGGTGGTATTTTTACAATGAATGTGGGATATATGAGTATATGAGGAGGAAGAGTATTTTTGTGGCATTAAATGATTAACACATGTTTTGTGTGTTGGTGGACATAATTCTTGACCGAAAATTTATTATTGACTGTAAAATCGCCTGTTTGTGGATATCGGTCAATTTCTGTTTGGAATTTGGAAAAACTTTCTTCTGTAAAGTTGTAGAGAATTGAATTTCCTATAAAAACTCGCGAGATTCGAATTTTCTGATGAAACGGCTATTTATTGTGAATTATTGAAGTTCCGAAGTTCCGAAATAATTAATTTTTGGAAGTTTAAAATACTTTAAATAACAAAAACGTTTTTTTTGTTTGTTTTGTGGGCTACAACATGTGCATAATGAGCTGAGATCAGATCTAGGAAGGTGGGCTTGAAAATTATATATATATAATATTATTATATTCAATTTTCTGCTTTGGTGTTCTAAGCATTTTCCTATAAATAGGGTGCTTAGGTTAGAATTGAAAAACACACCAGAAACACAAGTTTCTCTCTATTTCTCTCTCTATGTCGAGCGTATTCTTGTGAGTATTTGATACTTTGAGTGTTGCTATACGGTGCAAGTTTCCTTCAGCACTATATCTAGTATTCCAGTCAGAAGTACCGTCTTTCTGAGGTAAGGGATGTTATTTCTTCTTAAATGATATTATTTTCTTCAATATCATTATGCCGAAGTATTGATCTGAACTTTTTATCAAATTTGGAACTTTTCATGTCGGGATTACTATTCATGAGTTACTATTCACGAGTTACTATTCACGAGTTACTATTCACCGAAAAAATGAAATTTTCTTCTTTTCGTCCAAAATATCTATTATGGATACTAGCTTTGATTGTATCCATGTTTTGATCATTCTTGAATTTTACTCCATTATGAGTATTTATGAGGTATAACTGAAATACGAATCCTTAATATTTATTATTTTATTTCACTGGATTCGTTTCCTTTAAAATATTTTTCATCATCCTCAGTCCTAAATGATGATATAATTGAATATCTTTGGCCTGTAGTGCAAAGATTAATGATTTCTGATGAATATCTTTGGCCCGTAGTGCAAAGATGAACAGGTGTTGAGGTGAACATGACCAACTGATGAATATCTTTGGCCTGTAGTGCAAAGATGACTATTTGATTCAAGATATTTATTGATTGATGTTACAGGGATAAAATGTTGATGATGGACTTTTAAATTCATAGATAATCGTAGATTTCATTCTCTACGTAACTTCTCTATGAATTATTATTTTCCGCTGCGAATAGTGATTGAAAACTTGTTGTCTATTGTATTCTATTAAATTTTTTCCTGTTGAAGACTAACGATAATTTGTTGTATATTATCTTAGTCATAATATTCTTTACTGGGCTAGTTGAGCTCACCCTTTTCCTTGTTGTTCCATTTTCTTCTCAGGAGGCGAGAATGTAGCAAGTACTAGTCGGGGTATGGAATGAAGGTTCTAGGAAGTTGTTTTAGTAGTCCTCACCATTTTTTTTAAAATATTGTACCAGTAATTGTAATGAGGACTTATTTGAGTGTGGATATTGTCTAAATGACAATATTTATATTTACACTCACAGTTTTTATGTTGTATTAATAAAGTTGTAGTTGTTTCTGTACCATGTTATTGACAACTCAGAATGGGTGTTGTATAACTGTTTTGGGGGCGTCACAGCGTTGTTTATCTCAAGGTGTCTAACTTGTCAATGAGTCAAAGCGGAGCATCAAGTACCAAAAGGTCCATTGCAACCACTTGAAATTCCAGAATGGAAGTGGGAGCACATTACCATAGATTTCGTTACCGGTCTTCCTAAGGTTTCTCAAGGTATAGATGCGATTTGGGTCATTGTTGATAGATTGACCAAGTCTGCTCATTTCGTACCGATACGAGAAACTTATACACTTGAACGTCTTGCTCGTATGTACATAAACGAGATTGTAAGACTGCATGGTATGCCAGTATCCATAGTTTCTGATCGAGACCCAAGATTCACTTCACGATTTTGGGTTAGTTTACAAAAAGCTATGGGCACAGATTTACGATTTAGTTCGGCATATCATCCTCAGACGGACGGACAATCAGAGAGGACTATTCAAACTCTAGAAGATTTATTAAGACTCTGTATCCTTGACTTCAAGGGAAGTTGGGACAAGTTCTTACCATTGGTGGAGTTTTCCTACAACAACAGTTATCAAGCAAGTATTGGCATGACTCCATTCGAAGCATTGTATGGAAGAAAATGTCGTTCTCCAGTATGCTGGGATGAGGTAGGTGAAGCAACGTTGTTGGGACTGGAGTTGGTACGTATGACTACAGAAAAGATTGAAACGATCCGACAACGTATAAAAATCTCACAAGATCGACAAAAGAGTTATGCTGATCTTCATCGAAAGGACGTGGAATTTGATGTAGGAGATCATGTGTTCTTACGTGTTGCTCCATAGAAAGGCTCAATCCTCGATTCATCGGTCCATTTTTAATCCTCGATCGAGTAGGAACTGTGGCTTATAGACTCGCTTTACCGCCAAGTATGTCTCGTGTTCATAACGTTTTTCACATATCCATGTTACGCAAATATGTGGAAGACCCGAACCACATTATTGAGTTAGAACCGGACGAAATAGCGGAGGATTTGACGTATGAAGAAGTTACTGTTCAAATCTTGGATAAGAAGGAACATATTCTACGCTCCAAGGTTATACCTCAAGTTAAAGTTTTGTGGAGAAACCACGATGTTGAGGAAATGACCTGGGAGTTAAAATCTGAAATGAAATCAAGGTATCCTTACCTCTTCGACATACCAGGTATGTACCCTAATTTCGAGGGCGAAATTTCATAAGAAGAGGAGGTTGTAAGACCCCAACTTTTATAAATAAAGATGAATTTTCTATAAATATCATTTTTGAATATTATGGAGTTAATTTGATATAATGTTATAGTTGTGGGTAATATTATAAATTTTGCAAAGTAAGCAAGTTGTTATAAAATATTCGTTTGGTCGGGGAATATTCTGTTTGTCGAGAAATATTTGTATGACGGCACAATCATTGGTGGACCCCACAACAGAAGTATAGTCGTAGTTAAAAAACGACAAAATTATCTTTCTATAAAAATAGCGGCTGAGGTGTTACCGTTAAAACTGTTAAACTATCCGGTAGTAAAAGTACAGTAATACGCGTGGTTGCATAGTAGCACACGGTATTGATTATTGATGCTTACGTGAGAAGTCACTCAGCTATACTCAATTATTGCTACAGTAATTGCTGCATCATATCTCTTAAATTATTGTCATAGTATCATCTGTATAATATGTTATATTATTAAATTAATAATTGAGACGTTGTGGTAAGTTTGGTTATTTTTATGGGGGGCCATATGTCATCATCTAAGAGTCTCTTCGTCAATAGTAATTACCGTCGTCAATAGTAATTACCATCGTCAATAGTATTTACCTTGGTCAATAGTATTTATCTTGGTCAATAGTAATTACCTTCGTCAATAGTATTTACCTTGGTCAATAGTAATTACCTTCGTCAATAGTATTTACCTTGGTCAATAGTAATTACTTTCGTCAATAGTAGTTGTCCCTTCAATATTACCAAGAGTCATTTGACCCTTCGTTAAGACCAAGAGTCATTTCATCATTCGTTAAGACCAAGAGCCACCCTCAGTTTTTCTATAAATAGAGGCCTAGGGCTTCATTATTTTCACGAATTCATTCAAGCTATAGAGAGAGAAAGTATAGAGAGAATAAGAGAGAGAGAATAAAAGTATTCTGTGTGACAACCCCAAAATAGGTCCATTCCATCCAACCCATTCTGAGTCGCCAAATACATGGTACAGAAAACAAATACAACTTTATTACAACAATTGTCGTGAAAAATACGACAACACATATGCTGTGAGTTTTGATACTAAAATATACCAACTGTGACTCTGGACACCAACTTGGATAGCACGTCACCATGACACCTTACATAAAGGTACAGTCAAAAACTGTTTTAGAAATTAAAACCTTTGGAAAATACTCAAGGAAACCTTCATATATGGGAGGCCATGCATCTAGGTTATGATAGATATCATATGCCCACAGAATTATCCTCGGTTGACCCAATAGACCCCAAAGAAAAATGAGAAGATTACTATCATATTCTTCCCAATGGTGAGTCTTCTCTTCACATATCATTATCTCCACTGTCTCTAACTGAGAATTATACTTCAACAAACACCAAGATAATATAGGTAGTGCTCGTAGATATACTCGGCAAGTGGATGTGCACAACCATATCTTATGATGACACGAGGTTGTATGTCATTAGACATCTTGTATGATAGTGGCAAACCACCCTTCCAACGTTGGGTACACCTTACCCTATTGAATTCACCAAATAAAACTACTAAATAAACTTTTCTATACTGCTTCGGGAAAACATCCACAGCTAGAGACCACCGTTCTATTTCCCCGTTACCCTCGCTCGACCCAGCTACACTCTTATTACCTGAAAGGAATTGTGAAGCAAAAGGGTGAGCACAACTAGCTCAGTAAAGAATATCATGACTAAAGATAATTAAATTATCAATAGCCTTCTTCAATAATAAATCAGAGATTTAGAACATATGGTAAATGATAAAAATTTCAACCATAGTTGCAGCGGAACGAGTAATCCATTAGAAGAGTCAAATAGACGATAAAGTCTATTATCTTCTCCATGTTAAAAATCCATCAACAATGTTTTATCCCTGTAACATCAATCAACAATTCTGATCCACAATCATATGAATAACTCATAATCATAACTGTAGTTCTAAATTTCTCTTCTCATCCAGGACGAAGATAATTTTCATCACCTATCTTTACCTGAAACATCAAAGATCATGGTTACACCGAATCACATTTCCTGTTCATAATCATACTAATAACTTCATCTTTGCGCTACGGCCAAAGATATTCATTTGTATCACCAGTTGGTCATGTTTATCTCAACATCTGTTCATCTTTGCACTAATGGCCAAAAATATTCAACAACATGTCATCTTTGCACTACGGGCCAAAGATATTCATCAACAATTCATCTTTGCACTACAGGCCAAAGATATTCATCAATATTTCATCTTTGCACTACAGGCCAAAGATATTAATATCTCAAAGAAATATATAATCATTTCAGAATTTATATAAACAATAATTATAACCATGTTGATCAATTCACCTTTGCACTTAAGCTAAAGATATTCACTTATAAATTCAATGGTCATGATCATACCAATCAACGATTCAACTTTGCACTACTGGCCAAAGATAACTCATAGTCATGATCATACCAAAAATCTACCCATCTTTACACTCAAGTCAAAGAGAAATATCATCATTAGGGTTATAAAAATGTTATATATAATAATAAAAATAATATGATCAACATCTAGTTTTAATCTCAAGGGTAATATTCGTAAATCAACTATAATTTGGTTAGAAAAAGAAACCAATTTTTATCGTGAATAGTAACTCGTGAATAGTAACTCATGAATAGTAACTCGTGAATAGTAATTCATAAATAGTAAACCCGACACAAAAAGGTAGAAATTCCACAATAAAATTCACACCAATATTTCGGTATAATGATATTGAAATAATAATATTTCTTAAACTTATAAACAATTTATTTAAATTGTTTACACTTTACTAATAATGCATTTAATCATCCTAAAATGTCAAACTCATAAAATTTCATCACCAATAACCAAAAACCCTCATCAAAAATCTGCATATACCTCATATAGGATTCTCAAGTCATAAAATCCTATTTTTCAATTTTCTTACTTCACAAAACATATTTAATTCATTTACTCATAACTAGACCATTTTCATAAAAAATACCAAATCAATTCCAAAAATATTTCTTTTCTGGGATTTAGCATAATATAGTCCCATAGTGAACATATATTTTTCTCAGAATTTTTAAAAGTCATTTACTATTTTTCATATGGCCAAAACAGCCGAATATTTAGACATTTATCAAAAATTGTACTTTTGTCCAAAAATTCTGAAATTTACAGAGTATACTTCTATCATATACATGTACTCCCAATAAAAATTTCATCAATTTTGGAGTTAACCACAAGGAATTATAAGCGGTTACTTTTAAAATAGTCTTTTCTCATAAAATTCATAACTCTCAATCTATACATCCAAAAATCACCATTTTTGGACACAATCAAGAAAACTCATCAAAATATCATTTCAAATTTTTCCAGAATATTTGAAGTTCAAAACAATTACGAAACTGAAAATCATAACAACCCTTAAAATCCCTTACTATCCCTTACAATCCCTTACTATCCCTTACTATCCCTTACTATCCCTTACCTCAAAAGAGCAGTACTTCTGACTGGATATCGGATATGATGCTGAAGGAAACTTGCACTGATGAATAGCAACTCACCAAGTATCTAAATACTCACAAAATACACTCAATAATCTAGAGAGAGAAAGAGAGAAAACTTGTTTCTGGTGTGATTTTCAATTCTAACTTAGCCCTCTATTTATAGGAAAATTTTAGTAGGCTTGACCTGCAACCTGATGGCTTTACCTGCTACTATTCCCACCCATCACATTTGAAATATAATTCAGCACATTTCTTCACCAACCATAAGTGGGGCCCACCAATTCTAGAATTTTCTACCAAAATGATTAACTCCGAAAATTCAACAATTTCTGAACCAGTCATCTTGTAAAATTCATAATAAATCATACGTTCATTTTTAACGGTTCAAAATTTGTGGGCATATACTCAACTTATATATGTATAACATATCCAAAAATTACCACGATCCAACGGTCGGATTAAAAATTATTACCCCCGCAAAATATCTCAAAAACCCTAATTTTTAATACCTCCATTCCGATAAAAATACTGATAAAAATCTCAGCATTAATTCCTTCATTTTTAACCACAAAAATATATCCCTCATTTATATCCACATAAAATAAATATTTCCTTATCATATGAATCAATAATTAATTATTCACAAATAATATTACAGAATCACATTTATGACAACCAGGCCGTTCCCAGGAAAGAGGGGGCTTTCCAATAAGGATTTCTCCTTACTAGCGCGCAATTAGATGACCAAACCTCTCCTTAGACAGAACTTTCTAGACATTGTCAATAATGTTATCTAATAATATTATTCAAATAATATGAATTATTGATCAGATAATAGAAAATACTGTGCAGCAACAATTATTGAAACAACAATAATATAAAATATCAACGCAGCAATTATTGAATCAATAAAATAAAATATTGAATAATAACTACTGTAACAATTATTGAGTTGTGCCTTCTTACGTAAGAATCAATAATTTCAAAAATATTGTGCAATACCGTGTGCTACTGTGCAATAACGCGTATTACTGTATTTTAACTACCGGGTATTCCAACAGTGTTAACGGTAACAACTACGCCGTTATTTGTAAAAACTCAAATTTGTCGTTTTCTTCATCCGACAGTTATTCTGTTATGGGACCCACAAATGTCTGCGCCGTCTTACGAATATTCCCCGACAGAAAGAATATTCCACGACCAAACGAATATTCCCCAACAACAATGATTATTTTATAACCACTTGCTTATTTTGAAAAAATTTCATATTTCACCCATAACTTTAAACTTTTATCAATTTAACCATTTACTGAATAGTAATTATAAGAAAAATTGAATACTTTTATTTCATAAAATTCGGGGTCTTACATTCTGCTACTTCACTTTTCCAATATCCAGTTCTTTTAAGGTAAGGGGTGTTATTCTTTCTTATTCATGAAGAGAACTGTTGTTGTTCCATTTCTTATTATTCTGTTGGAATAACCTGTATACGCGGTCTACCCTATACTTGGTAACATTCTTCTATTATTCTGTTGGAACATCCTGTCTGTGTGTTTTACACCGGACCTGGTTCCATTTTTATTATTATTCTGTTGGAACATCATGTCTGTGTGTTTTACACCGGACCTGGTTCCGTTTTTATTATTATTCTGTTGGAACATCCTGTCTGTGTGTTTTACACCGGACCTAGTTCTGTTTTTATTATTATTCTGTTGGAACATCCTGTCTGTGTGTTTTACACCGGACCTGGTTCCGTCTTTATTATTATTCTGTTGGAATATCCTGTCTGTGCGTTTTACGCCGGGCCTGGTTCCATTATTTATTATTCTGTGGGAATAACCTGTATGTGCGGTCTATCGCATGCATGGTGATTTCTTTTGTTATTCCATTCTTTATTATACTCAGTTGTTTAAGTTTTGACTTCTATACTCCATGAAATTTGTGGAATATCCTTGATAATTGCGTTTCATCCAGTGTCTTTTCATGAAAAAATTCTTCTAAGCATTCTTGAATTTTACTCCACAAAGCAGTATCGTGTTGACAATTTAGACGTTATTACTTCTTGGATAAATTAATTCTTGAACTTGTTTTATTGAATTCTTATATCATTGTCATCATCCTCATGTTTATAAAATGTTAAAAGTCATCTGTGGCCTGTAGTGCATAGATGGACTTGATATGATTATGACCAGGGATTATTCGGTATAATCATGACTGTAATGTTACAAATGATGTGGTAAAAGTCCTCATTGGCCCGTAGTGCGTTGATGGACAGTTGTTGGCATGATCATGACCATTAATGAATACACGAATATCCTTGGCCGTAGTGCAGGGGTGATTCGATGATGTGGATTATTTTATTAAGCTGAGTCCCAGCGATAACAGTGTTGAAAAACCTTTTAAATCATAAAAGATAGTAGAGTTTATTTTCTACTTGACTCTTTTAATGGATTGCTTGTTCCACTGCAGTTAAACTTGATGTCTAGTATATTTTATCAGTTTAACATTGTTGAAGGCTAATGATAATTTATTCTGCATTATCTTAGTCATAATATTTCTTACTGGGCTAGTTGAGCTCACCCTTTCTTTCACTGTTCTCTTCAGGAAATGAGAACGTAGCCGGGGCAAGTCGGGGAACGGAGTGATGGTCCGAATGATAGTATTAGTTAGTAGTCCTCACTATTCTATGTAATGGTGTGTTAATAAATGTAATGAGGACTCCTTTTGAGTATGAATACTCTCTAGAAGATAATATTTGTATTCAAACTCACAGTTTATGTTTTGTCGTATTGTACACGACAGTTGTATTAGTAAGTTGTATTTGTATTTTGTACTATGTATCTGACGACCCAAGATGGGTGATGTATACCTAAATTTGGGGGCGTCACAGGGCGGGCTGGTCAGGTCGTGATATATAATTTTTTGGACAAAATCTATTTACTTCATTATCATCATACTACGTCGTTTTGACGAATGGATTTTATTTAATTTATTATTGTCATACTACGTCGTTTTGACGAACTGCGCGCCAACGGTCATATCCTAATTATTAAGTCACAAATTTTTCCTATAAATATTCTATCCGGGAGCGCATTAAAAAATAAGTTTTTTCCCATTTCCCGTTTCTGCAGTATGCTTTGCAGTATATATCTCCCCATTTCTGCAGTTTGCTTGCAGTACATATATTTCCTTCATACATTTTAGTCTTTTTCCTTTCATTCCCAAAATCATAACATTATCATATCATCACAGTAAGGTTCGAGTACAAAACATAGAAATTGTGTTCGACGAATTCTTAATTTTGAAGTGCTGCCAATTAAGAATTGGAAATTCGTTTTATCTTGAGAAGTAATTATTCAATAACCTTTAGCACCAGTGAGGTAATAAATTTGTTTCAAAGAGACTTTATGAATTCAAAGGACTCGGATTTATCTATCTTGTATTTCCAGAACTTGATTTTTTAAAGTAAGTACACGTTACATTCTAAATTCTGTTTTTGTTTAAAACTAAGTTTGATATTGTATATTATATAAACTATATTCACAGAATAACAATCTTGAAGCAAATTTTGTTTCTGTAATTATAGTTTTATTTAATATCTTTCTGTAATTTGTATCTTCAGATTTTAAAAAAAAAATTACTAGTTGTGAACTTCTTGTTTAAATTTTGTAAACAGGATGTATAAACAAAATTTCGACAACAGAAATTCTGTAAACAAAATTTGTTGTTCAAATTCTGTAAACAAAATTTGTGAACAGAATTTGTTGTTTAAATTCTATAAACAGAACTTGGTATTTGAATTATGTTAAATTTCCTACAACAAAAATTTGTTTCTGTTTGTTTATGGTTTTATTCTTTGTATAACAAAAATGGCATCTACTAGCACCATCCCTGCTGTGAGTTTGTCTCATGGAAAAAAGCCTGAATAGTTCAATTGAACTGATTTCAAGCGTTGACAACAAAAGATGCTCTTCTATCTCACAACATTGAACTTGACAAGGTTTTTACAAGAGGACTGTCCTACTCTTATTGAAGGAGAAATTGACAAGGAAAAAGTGGCTGCAGTTGACGCATGGAAACATGTTGATTTCCTTTGCAGAAATTATGTATTGAATGGATTAGATAATACACTGTATAATGTGTATTGTACAATTCAAACTGTAAAGGAACTTTGGAAATCTTTAGACAAGAAATATAAAACTGAAGATGCTGGCATAAAGAAATTCATAATCGGTAGATTTCTTGACTATAAGATGGTAGATTCTAAAGTAGTCATCACTCGAGTTCAAGAATTACAAGTAATTCTACATGATATTCATTATGAAGTAATGTCACTAAGTGACTCATTCCAAGTTGCTGCAATGATTGAGAAACTTCCACCATCATGGAAAGACTTCAAGAATTATCTTAAGCATAAACACAAAGAGATGAATTTTGAAGAACTGATTGTGTGACTTAGGATTGAAGAGGACAATCGAGTATCTGAGAAGAAGAGTGGAAAAAATTTCATTGAAGCAAAGGCTAATGTGGTAGAACAAAGGCCAAACAATAACAACAAAAGGAAGCGCGAAGGCGAAGGCACTTTCAAAGCCAAGAAAAAATTCAAAGGCAAGTGCTTCAACTGTGGCATTCAAGGACATAAATCAAATGAATGTCGCAAGCCAAAGAAATTTAAGAAGGAACAAAAGGCTCAAGCAAATGTGACAGAACTAGAAAAACTTTTTGGAAATATTTCAGACATTAATCTCTCTGCAGTTGTATCCGAATGCAACTTCGTAGGAAACACCAAAGAATGGATGTTTTCTGATGATGCACAAAATAGACTTTGTACACACCTGTCAAGTAATAGTAAATGCGATAATTAAAGTAAGGAAATAAGACAATAATTAGAGTGGTTCGGTCTAGGTGACCTAGTCCACTTTTGAATGGCTTTAGTCATCGACACTTTTTATTATATCAAGTGTGTTGGAGACAGAGGGAGTACAGAGAGTTCTCAAGTATAAGAAATCAGTTGCCCCCCAAGTGATGGTGAGGCGTACAATTTATAGCGACCCCGTAACAATTTTGGGGTGAACATGTAGCCACTAAACCACTACTATAGTGGAGCTCCCAACCTCTTCCTAATGTGCAAGATGGTTGACGTGCTCTCCGTGAGATCTGGAGACGAGGCTTTCTCACTTCCTTTATGATGTGGTCGTGCGTAGCTAACTGATGAGCTTAATTAACCCAACCAGGATGGATCACCTTTGTTGGGCTCGCCAGACTTCTTGAACTTGGGCCTATATTCCATATTGGGCTTATGAGATAGGTTGGATCCTAGGAGTAGACCCATCATTTACCCCCTAATGTCCTCCTTCTAGCGCCAAAATGATGGGTCTACTCCTAGGATTCAGCCCATCTAGGGAGCCCAATACAGAATATAGGCCCAAGTTCAAAGATTCTGGCGAGCCCAACAAATGTGGTCCATCACAGTTGGGTTAATTGAGCTCATCAGTAATAAGTTACCCACGCCCACATCATGAAGGAAGTGGTTAGGTCTCGTCCCCATATCTCAAAGAGAGCACGACAACCATCTTGCACGTTAGGAAGAAGTGGGGAGCTCCACTAAAGTAGTGGTCTTAGTGGCTACATGTCCACCCCAAAACTGTCATGGGGTCGACTATAAATGAAACGCCTCACCATCACTGGGAGGCAACTCACTTTGGTATCCTTAAGCTTGTACTCTCTCCAACACACTTAATATAATATAAAGTGTCAGGCGACTAGAGCCATTCAACAGTGGACTAGGTTAACTCGACCGAACCACTTTAATATTTGTCTTATTTTCTTACTTTAATTTTCACATTTATTATTACTTGACAGGTGTGTACAAAGTTTATTTTGTGCATCATCAATTTGGCGCCGTCTATGGGAATCCGAAAAGATTTTCACCTTAAAACGTCTAAACCAATGGCGATCACAACCAGGTCAATGAACCAATTTGAAGACAATCCACGACTAGAGGAGGATGCTCTTCCGCACACCAACCCCATCTCAAATATTTCAGCTCCAAATCCACAGCAAATGCTGGAGACCATGCAACAGTTGGCTACCCAAAACTAGCAGATACTGCAACTCCTGCTCGCTGGACAAGGAGGAAGATTGCAACTAGGAGGACCACAGGGAGTTCTACCCCCTGGACATCAAGGAGCTCCACACGGAGGAGCCCATCATGATCCACCACCTCCTCCTCCTCCTCTTCCTCCTTCTTCATATAGTGAAGATCTTCATCTCTAAGAAGATGAAGGTGAGAACCGAAGCGTGGAGCATGGGAGTCGTTTCCATGATCATTCTAGGTAGACATGGCAAACGAGCGGGCCGGGCCTGGCGGGGCAGGGCAGAGAGCGGGCCGGGCCACTAACAAGCCAGGCCAACGACGGGCTGGACCAAAATGGCCCGGGTTTTACTAGGCTAAAATTGTGAGGCCCGCGGGCTTCTTCCTTTAATTTATTTTATTTTGCAAAAACTTTTTATAATTGATATATTAATTCTTTTAGAAGAAAAAGTCTTCCATTTGGTTCTTCACATGTTTAATTGGGAATACTCCTTTGACAAACACAGTTAAATAACATAACACGTCATGGGCATGCATGCATTACAACTATATATATATATATATATATATATATATATATATATATATATATATATATATATATATATATATAGCAGTCCATGGTCTAGAAAATGTAAGCGGCAGCAAATTGAGGGAAGAAAAGGGTAACACAATGAGTTGTTTAACCATTAATGGTTAGGACTGAGTGTGTGTGTGTGTGTATATATATATATATATATACCAATAGCCTGTAAGGGTCTTCTTATACAAGCATATAAGGGATCCGGTTGTTGTAGGGTCCTTGAGTAGTTAGTTCATTTATATATGTGGCATGCAGCAGGTAATTAATGATGTTGCTTTAGAACATGATGGCCAGCCTCCACTGAAAGAGTGTGAAAATAGGTCACGGGCCACGGGCCGGGCCGAAAATGGGCAGGGCTAAAATGGCACACATTTTTTGGGCTAAAATGTTGCGGCCTATGGCCCATGTTTCTACGGGCGGGCCTAGGCCTAAATTGCCAGGTCTAATTCTAGGGGAGCCCTGATCAATGGGATGAGAATATTAAAGAAGTACAAAATCGACTCGGTGATGTCTTCAACGCCATGAAGGCACGAGGACCAGAAACCGTGGACTACCTTGTAAGGCGAACAGACACCCCTTTCAAACCTGACGTGGCGAATTACCCACTCCCTCGAAAGTTCAAAATGTCATCCGTGGAGACCTTTGACGGAACGAAAGATCTGTTGAATCACCTCGAAACGTATAAAACCCTGATGCAGTATCATAACATCCCCGATGAAATCATGTGCAGGGCATTCCCAACCACCTTGAGGGGCTCCGCTCGACAGTGGTTTGCCAAGCTCTCTCCAGCCTCTATTTTAACCTTTGCTGAACTGAGTAGGTCTTTCGTGTCCCACTTTATTGGGGGGCGACGTCATCAGAAGCCCGTCACACACCTTCTCAGCATAAAATAAGACAAAGACGAGAGCCTGAAGGACTACCTCACTCGTTTTAATAAGGAAGTACTTCAAGTAGAAGAACCTGATGATAAGGTAACCATGACTGCCTTTTTGGGAGGCCTCCGCTCGTCAAGTTTTCTTTTCTCAGTGATGAAACGTCCACCAAAGAACATGACTGAGCTACTAGCAAAGGCCCAGAAATACATGAATGCTGAGGACGTCACAAGGGCCAGACGAGGTGAATCCTCCAGAGCAAGAGAGAAGAGAAAAGGAAGAGATAGGGATGACAAGAAAGAGATTGACAGCAAATTAAGCAGGACAGAGAGGGTATCCGCCAAAGACAAACTCGGTCCTGCTCCTCAGAAAGATCGACAACCATTCACTCCCCTCAATGCCACTGTCGGGCACATTCTTTTACAGATCCAGGATGACCCCACCATAAAGTGGCCAGCGAGAATGAAGTCTCCTCCAAACCGCAGGAACCCGAACAAGTACTACCGTTTTCATCGCGACCACGGTCATGACACCGACGACTGCTACGAACTCAAGAAACAAATTGAAGATCTCATTCAACATGGTCAACTACGCCAATATGTGGCTGGTAGAAGACATGCACCATCACCGACTAGCAACCAGGAAGATCAACATCTAGTTGGGAAAATCCACACCATCTCGGGAGGATTCGCAGGAGGGGGAGAGTCATTGTTTGCCATGAAGGCATACGCCAGAAAAGCAAGGCACCCGGAAGAAGGGCGCCTATCCAAGATGCCTAGACAAGACGTTAGCGAACTTATATCATTCTTATATGAGGACTTGAAGGGAATTCAACACCCACACGACGACCCCCTGGTGCTCACCATGACCGTGGCCAATTTTCAAGTATGTAGAATCTTGGTGGACAGTGGTAGCTCTACCGATATCTTGTTCGTAGAAGCTTATGACAAGCTCAACCTTGGCAGGGAGAGATTACAGCTTATCAGGTCACCCCTCATGGAGTTCTCAGGGGAGAAGGTATATCCCCTAGGGTCCATCACCCTGCCAATCACAGCCGGAGCAGCACCAAGAAGATCTACAGTTATGGTCAACTTCGTAGTTATAGACTGTCCATCAGCCTATAACATCATACTGGGGCGACCTTCTCTTAACACATTGAGGGCCATCCCCTCCATCTATCATCTTATCCTTCGCTTTCCAACCACAAATGGAGTCGGAGAAGTCAGAGGAGACCAAATACCAGCAAGGGAGTGCTATGTCTCCTCCATGAAGACCAGAAAGCAGGAGGAAGCATTACAGTCAATGTCCTTGACCCAAGGGATGACTCCACCATAGAAAGAGGAGAGCCCGTCGAGGAGCTCACCCCTGTAGCCTTGGACAAGGAACACCCAGACAAAAGGGTGCACATTAGTTCTTCCCTCAGTAAAGATCTAGTTCATCAACTGAGACTTCCTAAAAAATAACATGGATGTCTGTGCATGGTCACATGCAGACTTGGAGGGCATCGACCCAAAAGTAGCCATACACCATCTCAATGTTGACCCACGTCACAAACCAGTTCGCCAAAAGCTGAGGGGTGCCTCCACTAA
The DNA here is from genome assembly GCA_016801055.1 of Panax notoginseng. Taxonomy (NCBI): domain Eukaryota; kingdom Viridiplantae; phylum Streptophyta; class Magnoliopsida; order Apiales; family Araliaceae; genus Panax; species Panax notoginseng. Next base: position 65,136,407 of record CM029013.1, on the reverse strand, counting down.
AAAGGCCCAAGCCATGGACGAGGAAGTGAAAAAGTTAATAGATAATGGAGCAGTTGGAGAAGTAGCATATCCAGAATGGCTCTCCAATGTGCTAATGGTCACTAAAGCTAATGGGAAGTGGCACCTCTGTGTTGACTTCACAAAACTTAATAAGGCGTGCTCAAAGGACAGCTACCCGCTACCACGGATCGATATCCTCATCGACGCCACTGCAGGGCATGAGTTGCTTACCTTCTTAGATGCGTACTCTGGATATAACCAGATTAGCATGCATCCCCTGGACCAGGAGAAGACATCCTTTATCACTCCTAAAGGGACCTACTGCTACAGGACCATGCCCTTCGGATTGAGGAACGCATGAGCAACCTACTAACGACTGGTGAACAAAATGTTCCAGTCTCAAATTGGGCGAACAATGGAAGTCTACGTTGATGACATGTTGGTAAAGAGCCTCGTCGCAGCAGATCACATTAATCACCTCCAAGAAACCTTCAATGTTCTTAGATCGTACCGCATGAAGCTGAATCCCAAAAAGTGTGCCTTCGGCATGGGATCGGTAAAGTTCCTAGGCTTTATGGTCAACCAGAGGGGAATTGAAGCAAACCCCGATAAGATCAAAGCCATTCTCGACATGAAATCACCCACTTCAACCAAAAAGCTCCAGCGCCTCAACGGAAGAATTGCAGCACTCAACAGGTTTGTCTCCAAGTCTGCAGATAAGTGTCTGCCCTTTTTCAAAATTCTTTGAAAAGTTTTTGAGTGGGGACATGAGGCAGATGAGGTATTCCAAAAACTCAAAGCCTACTTGGCTGCACCTCCTTTCCTCTCGCATGCCGCACCAGGCGAGGTGTTATATTTGTACCTTTCTGCCTCCCCATCGGCAGTAAGCTCAGTCCTCGTCAAGAACAATGACGGAGCACAAAAGCCAATCTACTATGTAAGCAGAGCATACCGAGGAGCAGAAGTCAGATATTCAAGACTAGAAAAACTGGCGCTCACTTTAATCACAACAGCAAGACAGTTACGACATTACTTCCAAAGTCATAACATTATTGTCATCACAGATCAACCCCTGAAAAGAGTCCTGGGAAAGTTCGATGTATCTGGGAGACTGCTTAAGTGGGCAGTGGAGCTTGGTGAGTTTGACATACAGTACCAACCAAGGTCAGCCATCAAAGCACAAACACTGGCGGATTTCGTTGCTGAGCTGACACCAGCAGAGACGGAGAACAACGAAATTCCCACATCACCCAGATTGGAGATGGTTGATGGAAGCGCTCAAAAGAATACTTCAGATGAGCATAACGAAGATCAGACGTCCGAATTGGGCACCCAGGCCATCCCAAGCGACCAAACCATCATGATGAGTGCCCAGACTTCCTCCTCAGACGCCCAGACAACTTTTTTGGACGACCAGACACTCCAGAGGACCCAGACTGGAGCCCTGGTTCCCAATCCTGGCGTCCAGTCTCCCTCTTTAATCTCCGAGCCCTGCTCTCTTCCATCTTGGAAACTCTATGTAGACGGTTCCTCGACCAGCGATGGAGGCGGAGCAGGCCTGATCTTGATTAGATCAGATGGTACCGCTCTCAAGTATGTAGTAAAGCTCCACTTTATTACCTCGAACAATGAGGCGGAATATGAAGCCCTCCTCTCCATATTAAGATTAACAATTGAGATGGAGACTCAACACCTTGTTACATATAGCGACTCTCAGTTGATAGTTAATCAAGTTAAGGGAGAATTCGAAGAAAAAGGAGCCAGAATGCAAGAACATCTTGGCATGGTAAGAAGCATGATGACAAAGTTCAAACATTTCCAAATTTGCCACATTCCCAGGGAAGACAACATGGCCGTCGATGCACTTGCAAGGCTTGCCTCATCCTTGGAAACCCCACCAGGAGGACCAGCATTTATTGGTCACCAGTTCAAACCAAGTATGATAGACTCGAGAATCACAAGTGTCAACTGCGCATCGGTCGAATCAAATTGGTTAACCCCGATAAGGGCATATCTTTGAGAAGGTGTGTTGCCAGATAACCCTTCAGAAGCCAGGAAGCTAAGAATGAGAGCTTCTATGTTCACCATCCTGCAGGACACTCTGTACAAGAAGGATTATTCCTTGCCATTGCTCCGCTGCCTTTCACCCAAAGAAGCTCACTACGCCGTGCGAGAGATCCACGAGGGAATATGTGGGAACCACTCTGGAGGATGATCCCTTGCCCACAAGGCACTCAAGCAAGGTTACTTCTGGCCTTCTATAGTAAGGGACGCCCAGGAGTTCCCCAAGAAGTATGACAAGTGTCAACGCTTCTCAACCGTACCCATGCAACCACCAGAAGAACTAATAACCATTTCAAGTCCATGGCCTTTCTCTAAATGGGGCATCGACATTCTAGGCCCATTGCCTCTGAGCAAAGGACAGTGCAAGTTCGTGGTGGTGGCAGTCGATTATTTCACCAGGTGGGCTGAAGCCAAACCCTTAGCAAAAATCACAGATGCAAAGATTAAAGATTTCATTTGGAAGAATCTAGTATGCCACTTCGGCATACCCCACACCATTATCAGTGACAACGCTAAGCAATTCGACAACAAGCTGTTAAATTCCTTCTGTTCTGACCTTCAAATAAAGCAGTCGCACTCTAGCCCAGCTCATCCGCAGGCAAATGGACAAGCAAAAGTCATGGTGAGAACAGTGATACGCAATTTAAAGACAAGGCTTGAAAGGACGAAGGGGCTTTGGGTCGATGAACTCCCAAGCGTATTGTGGGCCTACCGAACCACACCAAGAACTCCAACTGAGGCGATCATCCCTGTAGAGATCGGGGTGAACTCTCTAAGGGTCCAACACCATGACCCTACCACCAATGAGGAAAGACTCCGCATCAACCTCGACTTGGTAGAGGAAGCAAGGGAGATGGTTGTGGTCCACAACGCAGAGTATAAGCGTCGCATGACAAAGTACTGCAACTCAAGGGTGAAGCCTCGTTCCTTCCAACTAGGAGACTAGGTCCTCAAGAAGGTGATCCTCACCACGAAGGATTCTCGCGAAGGAAAACTGGGACCAAATCGGGAAGGACCATACCTTGTAACAAAAGTGGTGAGACTAGGCACTTACAAGATCTAGAATTTCGAAGGGAAGGTCTTACCTCATCCATGGAACGCTGAGCACTTGAAGAGGCATTACCAGTGACACCTTGAAGAAGTAATAGTAGTATAGTTAGGGACTTAGTTTTAGTTGTATTTTTTAGGATTGTTATCTAGTGTTTAAAGTACCTTTTTTGAATTAGCAATGAAATTTCCTATATTTTACTCCAAAAGATTGCATTTTTCACTCAATTTCAAAGGAGTATCAGTACAAAAGTAAGGACGCATACTGCCTTTCTTAAAAAAAAAGTCCCTAGCACTCTAAGTACTATCATGACCGCCCTCGTCATCTTTAGCATCTTCAGAACCTCCATCCTCAGGCGCCTCAGTTGGCATAAAGCTTGAGAAATCAATATCAGGGAAGGAAGTAGAGATCTTTCCCCGAAGCTCTTCATAGCCATCAATGAAAGCACCTGGAACAGCATACTCCAGATCTACTTTAGCCTGAGAAGCTCTCTCCTAAGCTGCCCTCAATTCTACCTCTGCTCTCGAACAGACAGCCTCCCTGAACGCGTCCCTCTCATGGATTGCCTGAAGCTCAGCCTCAAGCTTAGTTGTCTTCTCTTGGGCCTCAACAAGCTCCACCTCCCTGAGCGCATCCCTCTCACGGGTTGTCAAAAGCTCAGCCTCGAGTTTAACTGTCCTCTCACGGATAGCCGAAAGATCTGTCTCAACCTTCGAGCAAGCTGCCTCACTAAGCGCGGCCTTTCCACGGGTCGCTAGAACCTCAGCCCGAGAGACCCTATCAGCAGCTTCGAGCTCGGTAATTCTCCCTTAAGCAGCGAGAAGCTCCTTTTACACAGCCTCATGATTAAGCTTCAATTGGCCAAAAAAATAAGCCCTCGAGAACAAGCATACAAATGCAGTAGAGATCTGAAGAAGACAAAAGACGGAAGAATGACTAAGTGCATTATTACAAAAAAAACAAAAAAAAAAGGATTCTTATCTAAGCCAATCCCTCCAGAAATGTGTTGATAACCCCCTCAGTGCCCAAAGCATTAATCTGCTGAATCTCAGATGGAAACATAAATCTCCCAAGCCGTTCTCTAATGATTTGCGGATCCCCCAGCATAGAACCGGACTGAATCGGTGCCCCTACATGAGCTCCTGCAGGAGGCGTGGATGGGCGGGGTCAGAAGGTATAGGAGGGGAAGTCTCCCGAGTAGCGTTCGAAGTCATCAAATTGGAAGGTACAACTGAAGGTATCACTTGATGGAAGCTCGCCTCGATGTGCGCATCATCCATCCTCGCCACCTTGGGAGGATGAGCGCCCCTACTGGCGGTCCTACTGGCTCCCCCAGAGAGGATTGATCCAATCACCGTCCTGTTCACTGCAGCAAATGAGACAAAGCGTTATCTGAGTAACCATAATCTCATAAAAGATAAATTATAATATAAGTCAACATACCTTTTCTCTTTAACAAAGGACCACCCGATTTCGATGAAGAACCTCCAGCTCTACTATTGTACTTAGGCAAAAGAACGCTCAGGTCTTTATCGGGGTGAGCCTTCATAGCCTGCAGCTTCGACTCTTGTTCTTTGGAGAGCACCAACATACCTGTAAGGAGATGGTGAGCATATGTGACAACCACAAAACAGGTCCATTCCATCCAACCTATTCTGAGTCGCCAAATACATGGTACAAAAAATAACTACAACTTTATTACAACAATTGTCGTGCAAAATACAACACATATGCCGTGAGTTTGGATACAAATATATACCAAATGTGACTCATGTCCCAATCGTGGACAACACCTCATAATGATACCTTACATAAAGGTATAGCCAAAAACTGTTTTAAAAATTAGAATCTTTGGGAAGTGCTCAAGGAAACCTTCGTACATGGGAGGCCATGCGTCTAGGTTATGATAGATATCATATGTCCACAAAATTATCCTTGGTTGACCCAATAGACCCCAAAAAAAACGAGAAGATTACTATCATATTCTTCCCAATGGTGAGTCGTATCTTAACTTATCATTATCTCCACTGTCTTTAATCGTGAATTATACTTCAAATAAACACCAAGATTATATAGGTAGTGCTCGTAGATATACTCAGCAAGTGGATGAGCACAACCCTGTCTTATGATGACACGAAGTTGTATATCATTAGGCATCTTGTACGATAGTGACAAAACACCCTTCCAACGTTGGGTTCGCCTCACCCTATTTTCTTCATCAAATATAACTACTAAATGATGACCACCGTTCTATTCCCTTGTTACCCCCGCTCGACCCAACTACACTCTTATTACCTGAAAGGAATTGTGAAACAAAAGGGTGAGCATAACTAGCCCAGTAAAGAATATCATGACTAAAGATAAATAAATTATCAAAAGTCTTCATCAGTAATAAATCATAGATTTAGAACATATGGTAGATGATAAAAAATTCAACCATAGTTGCAGCGGAACAAGCAATCCATTAGAAGAGTCAAATAGACTATAAAGTCTATTATCTTCTCCATGTTAAAAATCCACCAACAATGTTTTATCCCTGTAACATCACTCAACAGTTCCTTTCCACAATCATATGAATAACTCATAATCATAATTGTGATTCTAAATTTTTCTTCGCACCAAGGACGAAGAATATTTTCATCACCTGTCTTTACCTGAAACATCAAAGATCATGGTTATACCAAACCACAGTTCCTGTTCATAATCATGCTAATAAATCCATCTTCGCACTACGGCCAAAGATATTCATCAACAAACCATCTTTGCACTACGGGCCAAAGATATTTAACAACAGTTCATCTTCGCACTACATGCCAAAGATATTCATCAATAATTCATCTTTGCACTACAGGCCAAAGATATTCATCAATAATTCATCTTTGCACTACAGGCCAAAGATATTCTTCAACAGTTCATATTTGCACTATAGGCCAAATATATTAATATCTCAAAGAAATATATAATCATTTCAGAATTATATAAACAATAATTATAACCATGTTGATCAATTCACCTTTACACTTAAGCTAAAGATATTCAGTTATAAATTCAATGGTCATGATCATACCAGTCAACAATTCAACTTTGTACTACTGGCCAAAGAGAACTCATAGTCATGATCATACCAACAATCTACCCATCTTTACACTCAAGTGAAAGAGAATTTCAACATCAGGGTTATAAAAATGTTATATATGATAATAAAAACAATATGATCAAAATATAGAAGAGTAATATTCATAAATTAACTATAATTTGGTTAGAAAAAGAAACTAATTTTGTCATGAATAGTAACTCGTGAATAGTAACTCATGAATAGTAACTCGTAAATAGTAACTTATGAATAGTAATTCCGACACAAAAAGATAGAAATTTCACAATAAAATTTATACCAATATTTCGGTATAATGATATTGAAAGAATAATATTTCTTAAGCTTATAAATAATTTATTTTTAATTGTTTACACTTTACTAAATAATGCATTTAATCATCCTAAAATGCCAACCTCATAAGATTTTATTACCAATAACCAAAACCCTCATAAGCAATCTGCATATACCTCATATAGGATTCTCAAGCCATAAAATCCTATTTTACAATTTTCTTACTTCATATAACATATTTAATTCATTTACTCATAACTAGTCTATTTTTATGAAAAATACCAAATCAGTTCTAAAAATATTTCTTTTCTGGGATTTAGCATAATATAGTCCCATATTGAACATATATTTTTCTAAGAATTTATAAAACTCATTTACTATTTTTCATATGGCCAAAACAGCCGAATATTTAGACATTTATCATAAATTGTAATTTTATCCAAAAATTCCGAAATTCACAGAGTACACTGATATTATATAGATATACTTTCAATAAAAATTTCATCAATTTTGGAGTTAACCACAAGGAGTTATAAGCGGTTACTTTTAAAATAGTCTTTTCCCGTAAAATTCATAACTCTTAATCTATACATCCAAAAATCACCATTTTTGGACACAATCAATAAAACTCATCAAAATATCATTTCAAATTTTTCTAAAATTTTCTGAAGGTCAGAAGAATTACGAATTGAAAAACATAATAACCCTTAAAATCCCTTACCTCAAAAGAGCAGTATTTCTGACTTGAATATTGGATATAACGCTGAGCAACACTCAAGATATCAAAATACTTACAAAATATGCTTGATAATATAAAGAGAAAGAAAACTTATTTCTGGTGTGATTTTCAATTCTAACTTAAGCACCTATTTATAGGAAAATGCTAGAACACCAAAGGAGACTAAAATAATAAAATATAATTATTATTATTCAACATTTCTACGCATGTCTCTTGAAAATTCTCACCCACCAGCCAACTTTGAACTAATTTTCAGCAGCCCACATGTTGATAACCAAGTGGGTCCCACCCATAAATTAATAAAAATTATTTTATTTTCCGAAACTTCAACAATTCATAGAAAATAGCCTCAGAAAATTCGAATCTCACGATTTTTTATAGGAAATTCAATTCTCTACAAATTTGCAGAAGAAAATTTTCCCAAATTCCAAATAGAAATTGACCGAAATTCATAAACGGACAATTTTACAGGCTATAATCAAATTTCAGTCAAGAAATGGGGTCCACCGACACACAAAACATGTGTTAATCATTTAATACAACAAAAATACTCTTCCTCCTCATATACTCATATATCTCACATTCATTGTAAAACTATCACCATTATTATATTATGGGTTAAGTTCAGATGACCACCTGGGGTTTGGGCGGTTTTTCACTTAACCACCTATAGTCAGTAAAGCTACATTTAAACACCCGACCTTTTGAGTTAAAGTGAAAACGATACCTTTTCCGTCCAAATTAATCGTGCGTGCATGTCAGACGCCAAAAACGAGTGAAAGGGTCTTTAACGATTTAAAAAGACTGAAATACCCCTTCTTCTTCTCTCTTCAACCTTCAAATCCACTGTCTCCTCTCTCCCCGAGTCTACAGTCGGTGAGATCGTGAAGGAGCCATCACCAAGAAGAAATCAGTCTGAGGATCGATACATTCGACGCGATTTCCTCCTGGAGCGATCTTATTCGTTCGGATTTGAACGGAATTTAGGATCGGAGAGATTGATGATGGAGCCGGCTACGACGTCGCCGTGGAGGTACCGGAGAGGAGGAGGTTTTTGGAGTAAACTACCGTCACCGTTCAGTTCATTAACAAAGCATAGAGTATTCTCACTTAGATATTACAAAGGAATGAAATCGGAGTCTAGCGTGAGGTACGGAGGCGGCGGCGGATCTTCCCGGCGCAGCAAGACGTGGTGAAATTGAGGCTATGGTGAGCGAGATGATGTTGAATTGAGGCTATGGTGAGCGAAATTGAGGCCGTGGCAAGATGATGAGCGACTGATGTTGAATGTTATGGCTGGGATTTTTTATGGGTCTGATTTTTCATGCGGTAGCAATGTTGAATGCTATGAGCGACTGATGTTGGCTGTTATGGCTGGGAGATGCCATTAACAGAGCTCTTTTAGAATACAAAGAAGAGGTAACAAAGGGTTTATTCCCTGGTCCTGCCCACAATCCTTACAAAATTAGTGGTGCTAATGTTGATGGTTTCTTGAGCGAGTTGCAAAAGTTAGGCTTAGACAAGGCAGCAGCTGCAGCTGCTGAAGCCGCTGAGGAGATGGAGATGGCTAAATCATCTTGAGAGACAGGTAAATTACATGACTAGGGGAACCTATTGAGTAATTGCTTAAATGGCAAGAGCCAACTGGTCAAACAGGTGTCCTTGTCGTTGAGATTTCTTTCCCCTGGGCTTGGCCTTTGTAGTATTGGTCTTTTATCAGAATACAGGGTCAAATAAAGCTTTGCTACACCAGTTTTGAAGCGAGTATGAGCAATTGATTGTTGTAACTTGTAAGATAGCATTGAGTGGAAAAGTTTATGTTCAAGAATAAGCTTTTCTTCTTAGTACTCTTTTCTTTCCTGTCAGCCATGGTTTTTAGCTTTAAATTGAGCCCAACATGAAATCGATAATAAGCTTTTTTGTGATACTTATTTGTTTTGGTCATTAGCTTTTTGTGTTAGAACTTCTGGTTTTTGTGTTGAATTGTAAGTTTTGATTTATGTCAATTTATTATGCGTTTGTTCTACCTGAATGTTCTGAGGCTCAATTTGAAGAAAATTAAAACTTCTAGATATGAGTAATTTACATTGTGTATTTGGGTTAGAATGCTTTGGATGGTTTTGTGCTGGTGAAATTATTGGAAGGGGATTCACATTCACTGGTTACTATCCCTGAATAGCATCACTCTGTTTTAAAGTGTTTAGGGGCATTCTCTTTTTAAGCTCTATTTTAAATTATTGTACTTGTGCATATTTTTGAAGCTGAGGAACAATGTTTGGTTTCCTTAATAATACACATTTGGTAATTTCATTTCCATTTGGTGGAGTGTCTTTCATTTTTTCCTCCCCATTTTTTCTTTGGAACCGAGGAGTATCTATAATTTTCCTTGTCAAAAGTTGAATGAATTATAAGGACTTGCTAGGTGATCATCTTGGGAAAATTTGATTACTCTGCACTCATATAATATCTGTATTTCTAGTCTTGATATTACTCTTACTGTAACTCTTTCTGGGATAATGAGGGTAATCATGAAGCAATAATATGTGCTCTTGTTTTTTGTTTGTTAGGAAAAACAGAGAGAGAGAGAGAGATGTTGTTTATGTTGTTGAACGTAGGAGGGTAATTAAGTCTTTATACAATTTAACTAACAGAGTTATGAAAGAAATCACTTTTTCACTTTAACTCAAAAGGTCGGGTGTTTAAATATAGCTTTACTGACCCAAACCCCAGGTGGTCATCTGAACTTAACCCTTATATTATTAAATATAATAATAAATTATTTTATCAGAAAAGATAAAATATCATTTTTAAACAATTGTCACTTAAAAAATTTTCTCCATCTATATCCACATAAAATTAATATTTTCCTCATCATATAAATCAATAATTAATTATTCACAAATAATATTACAGAATCACAGTGCTGGCAATCACGCCATTCCCAGGAAAGAGGGGGCTTTCCAATAAGGATTTCTCCTTATTGGCGAGCAATTAGATAACCAAACCTCTCCTTAGACAGAACTTTCTAGACATTGCCAATAATGCTATCCAATAATATTATTCAAATAATATGAATTATTGATCTAATAATGGAGATGATGTGCAACAATAATTATTGAAACAACAATAATATAAAATATCAACGCAGCAATTATTGAATTAATAAAATAAAATATTGAACAGTAATTACTCTGACAATTATTCAGTAGTGTCTTCTTACGTAAGAATCAATAATTTTAAAAATACTGTGTAATACCGTGTGCTACTGTGCAATAACGCGTATTACTGTATTTTAACCACCGGGTATTCCAACAGTGTTAACGGTAACAACTACGCCGTTAATTATAAAAACTCAATTTTTGTCGTTATCTTCATCCGACCGTTTTCCGTTATGGGGCCCACAAATAGCTGCGCTGTCGTATGAATATTCTCCGATAAAAAAAATATTCCACGACCAACGAATATTCCCCGACAACAATGATTATTTTATAATCACTTGTTTGTTTTGAAAAAATTTCACATTTCACCCATAACTTTAACTTTTTATCTATTTAATCATTTACTGAATTGTAATTATAAGAAAAATTGAATACTTTTATTTCATAAAATTCGGGGTCTTACAATCTCCCATCCTTATGAAATTTCATCCCCGAAATTTACGTACATGGTATTTCGAAGAGTTGAGAATACCTTGCTTTCATTTCAGATTCTATCTCTCAGATCATCATGATTTCTCCATTGCTCATCTCCCATGATAACTTCATTTGGGTTCCTCATTTGTTGGAAAGTCATGACAACCGCCATCCCTCGAACTACCCAGCTTTGACTTGTCTGGGGAAACATTTGGCGTCATCACAACCGTAGGATATACTTTTCTATAGGACATATTCCTCCCTCAACTGTCTCATCGTACTCCTGATTCATGATCCGAATCATCAATCTTCGATCCATATCAAATTCAGGTTGACCGCTCTGTACAGGGTAGTTCAAAACTCGATGTTGGGTTCTCCAAATTGCTTTTCAAAAAGAGAAATTCATATCATCTATTTTAGCCTTCTTAGATCGGACATCTCTTTCCACAATATCCACGTGTCGTGCAGCTTTTGCCCATGCATCACTTATTCTCACTCGTTCAGTTTTTTCTTCTTTCAGCTCAGATTCCATCTTTATCATCTTATACTCTGCCAAAGAATGCTTCTGTTCAAGCATATCGGGTAACACAAGCTTGAATTGCTGCATCCTTTAGCTCCACGACCGCCTGTCGTTCTTCAACCTGCTCTTCTAACTCATGAATACGATTTTGTAATTCTACATTTTGATCATATAATACCTCTAACAAACTCTCCTCAGGTACCTCTTCTTCCTCTTCTTCCTCACTCTCAACTGTTACCTCTGCGACCATTTCGGGTGCAACTATCAATTCATAACTCACCACATGGATTTCTCTAATTCCTTCTTCATCTGACATCACATTATCATGGTTAGTGATTAGAGGTATCCCCACAGTCTCATTCACTCCATTGTTAGCATTCTCAGCTGCCATTCTCAAATACTGCCATAAAACAAGTGTTAATTAAGCAAATTAACGTATCACATAATATCCATATATTATGACCAACCAACAATTAAGCTTAGGTAGGACACACTAGCAAATGATTTACTCATCTCTCCCCTCCTAGTTATATTCCCCGATCCCCGCTAGAGATCACATCCCTAAGCTCTGATACCAACTATGACAACCCCAAAACAGGTCCATTCCATCCAACCTATTCTGAGTCACCAAATACATGGTACAGAAAATAACTACAACTTTATTACAACAATTGTCGTGCAAAATACAACACATATGTTATGAGTTTGGATACAAATATATACCAAATGTGACTCATGTCCCAATCGTGGACAACACCTCACAATGATACCTTACATAAAGGTATAGTCAAAAACTGTTTTAGAAATTAGAATCTTTGGGAAGTGCTCAAGGAAACCTTCGTACATGGGAGGCCATGCGTCTAGGTTATGATAGATATCATATGGCCACAGAATTATCCTTGGTTGACCCAATAGACCCCAAAGAAAAACGAGAAGATTACTATCATATTCTTCCCAATGGTGAGTCTTCTCTTGACTTATCATTATCTCCACTGTCTTTAATCGTGAATTATACTTCAAACAAACACCAAGATTATATAGGTAGTGCTCGTAGATATACTCAGCAAGTGGATGAACACAACCCTGTCTTATGATGACACGAGGTTATATGTCATTAGACATCTCGTATGATAGTGACAAAACACCCTTCCAACGTTGGGTTCGCCTCACCCTATTTTTTCACCAAATATAACTACTAAATGATGACCACCGTTCTATTCCCTTATTACCCCCGCTCGACCCAGCTACACTCTTATTACCTGAAAGGAATTGTGAAAGAAAAGGGTGAGCACAACTAACCCAGTAAAGAATATCATGACTAAAGATAAATAAATTATCAATAGTCTTCATCAGTAATAAATCAGAGATTTAGAACATATGGTAGATGAAAAAAATTTCAACCATAGTTGCAGCGGAACGAGCAATCCATTAGAAGAGTCAAATAGACTATAAAGTCTATTATCTTCACCATGTTAAAAATCCACCAACAATGTTTTATCCCTGTAACATCACTCAACAGTTCCTTTCCACAATCATACGAATAACTCATAATCATAATTGTGATTCTAGATTTTTCTTCGCACCCAGGACGAAGAATATTTTCATCACCTGTCTTTACCTGAAACATCAAAGATCATGGTTATACCAAACCACAGTTCATGTTCATAATCATGCTAATAAATCTATCTTCGCACTACAGCCAAAGATATTCATCAACAAACCATCTTTGCACTACGGGCCAAAGATATTTAACAACAGTTCATCTTCGCACTACAGGCCAAAGATATTCATCAATAATTTATCTTTGCACTACAGGCCAAAGATATTCATCAACAGTTCATCTTTGCACTACAGGCCAAAGATATTCATCAATAATTCATCTTTGCACTACAGGCCAAAGATATTCTTCAACAGTTCATATTTGCACTATAGGCCAAATATATTAATATCTCAAAGAAATATATAATCATTTCAGAATTATATAAACAATAATTATAACCATGTTGATCAATTCACCTTTACACTTAAGCTAAAGATATTCAGTTATAAATTCAATGGTCATGATCATACCAGTTAACAATTCAACTTTGTACTACTGGCCAAAGAGAATCTATTGTCATGATTATACCAACAATCTACCCATCTTTACACTCAAGTGAAAGATAATTTCAACATCAGGGTTATAAAAATGTTATATATGATAATAAAAATAATATGATCAAAATATAAATTTAATTTCAAGTGTAATATTCATAAATTAACTATAATTTGGTTAGAAAAAGAAACCAATTTTGTCGTGAATAGTAACTCGTGAATAGTAACTCATGAATAGTGACTCGTGAATATTAACTCATGAAAAGTAATCCCGACACAAAAAGAGAGAAATTCCACAATAAAATTCATACCAATATTTCGGTATAATGATATTGAAAGAATAATATTTCTTAAGCTTATAAACAATTTATTTTTAATTGTTTACACTTTACTAAATAATGCATTTAATCATCCTAAAATGCCAACCTCATAAGATTTTATTACCAATAACCAAAACCCTCATAAGCAATCTGCATATACCTCATATAGGATTCTCAAGCCATAAAATCCTATTTTCCAATTTTCTTACTTCATATAACATATTTAATTCATTTACTCATAAGTAGTTCATTTTTATGAAAAATACCAAATTAGTTCCAAAAATAATTTTTTTCTGAGATTTAGCAGAATATAGTCCCATATTGAACATATATTTTTCTCAGAATTTTTAAAACTCATTTACTATTTTTCATATGGCCAAAACAGCCGAATATTTAGACATTTATCATAAATTATTATTTTATCTAAAAATTCCAAAATTCACAGAGTACACTGATATTATATAGATATACTTTCAATAAAAATTTCATCAATTTTGGAGTTAACCACAAGGAGTTATAAGCGGTTACTTTTAAAATAGTCTTTTTCCGTAAAATTCATAACTCTTAATCTATACATCTAAAAATCACCATTTTTGGACACAATCAATAAAACTCATCAAAATATCATTTTAAATTTTTATAGAATTTTCTGAAGGTCGGAAGAATTACAAACTGAAAAACATAATAACCCTTAAAATCTCTTACCTCAAAAGAGCAGTATTTCTGACTTGAATATTGGATATAACGCTGAGCAACACTCAAGATATCAAAATACTCATAAAAATATGCTTGATAATATAGAGAGAAAGAAAACTTATTTTTGGTGTGATTTTTAATTCTAACTTAAGCACATATTTATAGGAAAATGCTAGAACGCCAAAGGAGACTAAAATAATAAAATATATTTATTATTATTTAAATTTCCACGCATGCCTCTTGAAAATTCTCACCCACCAGCCAACTTTGAACCAATTTTCAGCAGCCCACATGTTGATAACCAAGTGGGTCCCACCCATAAATTAATAAAAATCATTTTATTTTCCGAAACTTCAACAATTCATAGAAAATAGCCCTTTTATCAGAAAATTCGAATCTTGCGTTTTTTTTATAAGAAATTCAATTCTCTACAACTTTGCAGAAGAAAGTTTTTTCTAAATTCCAAACAAAAATTGACCGAAATCCATAAACGGGCAATTTTACAAGCTATAATCAAATTTCGGTCAAGAAATGGGGTACACCGACACACAAAACATGTGTTAATCATTTAATACAACAAAAATACTCTTCCTCATATACTCATATATCCCACATTTATTGTAAAACTATCACCATTATTATACTATTAAATATAATAATAAATTATTTTATCAGAAAAGATAAAATATCATTTTTCAAAAATTGTCACTTAAAAAATTTTCTCCATCTATATCCACATAAAATTAATATTTTTCTCATCATATAAATTAATAATTAATTATTCACAAATAATATTACAGAATCACAGTACTGGCAACCAGGCCGTTCCCAGGAAAGAGGGGGCTTTCCAATAATGATTTCTCTTTATTGGCGCGCAATTAGATAACCAAACCTCTCCTTAGACAGAACTTTCTAGACATTGCGAATAATGCTATCCAATAATATTATTCAAATAATATGAATTATTGATCTGATAATGGAGATGATGTGCAACAACAATTATTGAAACAACAAAAATATAAAATATCCATGCAGCAATTATTGAATCAATAAAATAAAAAATTGAACAGTAATTACTGTGATAATTATTCAGTAGTGCCTTCTTACGTAAGAATCAAAATTTTAAAAATACTGTGCAATACCGTGTGCTACTGTGCAATAACGCGTATTACTGTTGTGACAACCCCAAAATAGGTCTATTCCATCCAACCTATTCTGAGTCGCCAAATACATGGTACAGAAAATAATTACAACTTTATTACAACAATTGTCGTGCAAAATACAACAACACATATGTTGTGAGTTTGGATACAAATATATACCAAATGTGACTCATGTTCCAATCGTGGACAGCACCTCACAATGATACCTTACATAAAGGTATAGTCAAAAATTGTTTTAGAAATTAGAATATTTGAGAAGTGCTCAAGGAAACCTTCGTACATGGGAGGCCATGCATCTAGGTTATGATAGATATCATATGGCCACAGAATTATCCTTGGTTAACCCAATAGACCCCAAAGAAAAACGAGAAGTTTACTATCATATTCTTCCCAATGGTGAGTCTTCTCTTGACATATCATTATCTCCACTGTCTCTAATTAAAAATTATACTTCAAACAAATACCAAGATTCTATAGGTAGTGCTCGTAAAGATACTCAGCAAGAGGATGAGCACAACACTGTCTTATGATGACACGAGGTTGTATGTCATTAGACATCTTGTATGATAGTGACAAAACACCCTTCCAACATTGGGTTCGCCTCACCCTATTTGATTCACCAAATAAACTACTAAATGACGACCACCGTTCTATTCTCCTGTTACCCCCGCTCGACCAGCTACAATCTTATTACCTGAAAGGAATTGTGAAACAGAAGGGTGAGCACAACTAGCCTAGTAAAGAATATCATAACTAAAGATAATTAAATTATCAATAGCTTTCATCAATAATAAATCAGAGATTTAGAACATATGGTAGATGATAAAAAATTTCAACCATAGTTGCAACGAAACGAGCAATCCATTAGAAGAATCAAATACACTATAAAGTCTATTATCTTCTTCATATTAAAAATCCACCAACAATATTTTATCCCTGTAACATTAATCAACAGTTCCTTTTCACAATTATATGAATAACTCATAATCATAATTGTAATTCTAAATTCCTCTTCGCATCCAGGACGAAGATAATTTTCATCACATGTCTTTACCTGAAACATCAAAGATCATGGTTATACCAAATCACAGTTCCTGTTCATAATCATACTAATAACTTCATCTTTGCACTACGGCCCAAAGATATTCGTCACCAATTCATCTTTGCACTACTGACCAAAGATATTCAACAACAGGTAATCTTTGCACTACGGGCCAAAGATATTCATCAACAATTCATCTTTGCACTACAGGCCAAAGATATTCCTCAACAGTTCATATTTGCACTACAGGCCAAATATATTAACATCTCAAAGAAATATATAATCATTTATATAAACAATAATTATAACCATGTTGATCATTTCACCTTTGCACATAAGCTGAAGATATTCAATTATAAATTCAATGGTCATGATCATACTAGTCAATAATTCAATTTTGCACTACTGGCCAAAGAGAACCCAAAGTCATGATCATACCAATAATCTACCCATCTTTACACTCAAGTGAAAGAGAAATATCATCATTAGGGTTATAAAAATGTTATATATAATAGTAAAATTAATATAATCAAAACATCTAGATTTAATCTCAAGAGTAATATTCATAAATTAACTATAATTTGGTTAGAAAAAAGAAACCAATTTTATCATGAATAGTGACTCGTGAATAGTAACCCATGAATAGTAACTCCGTGAATAGTAACTCGTGAATAGTAACTTATGAATAGAAAACTCGATACAAAAAGGTAGAAATTCCACAATAAAATTTATACTAATATTTCGGTATAATGATATTGAAATAATAATATTTCTTAAGTTTATAAACAATTTATTTAAATTATTTACACTTTACTAATTAATGCATTTAATCATCATAAATTGCTAACTCTTAAGATTTTATCACCAATAACCAAAACCCTCATCAAAAATCTGCATATAACTCATATATGATTCTCAAGCTATAAAATCATATTTTCTAATTTTCTTACTTCACATAACATATTAATTCATTTACTCATAACTAGACCATTTTCATGAAAAATACTAAATCAATCCCAAAAATATTTCTTTTCTGGAATTTAGCAGAATATAGTTCCTTATTGAACATATATTTTTTCCAAAATTTTTAAAATTCATTTACTATTTTTCATATGGCCAAAACCGTCGAATATTTAGACATTTATCATAAATTATACTTTTATCCAAAAATTTCAAAATTCACAGAGCACACTAATATTATATAGATATACTTCCAATAAAAATTTCATCAATTTTGGAGTTAACCACAAGGAGTTATAAGCGGTCACTTTTAAAATAGTCTTTTCTCATAAAATTCATAACTCTTAATCTATACATCTAAAAATCACCATTTTTGGACACAATCAATAAAACTCATCAAAATATCATTTCAAATTTTTCCAGAATTTTCTGAAGGTCAGAAGAATAACGAACTGAAAAGCATAATAACCCTTAAAATCCCTTACCTCAAAAGAGCAGTACTTCTGACTTGAATATCGGATATAACGCTGAGCAACATTCAAGATATCTAAATACTCACAAAAATATACTTGATAATATAGAGAGAAAGAAAACTTGTTTCTGGTGTGATTTTCAATTCTAACTTAAGCACCTATTTATAGGAAAATGCTAGAACGCCAAAGGTGACTAAAATAATAAAATAATAATAATATTATTATTTGTTTCCTACGCCACCCATTCTGAAAATCATAGCAGCCATATTGGAAGGATTTTTGGCAGCCCATGTGTTTAATCAACACCAACCAAAGTGGGTCCCACCCTATAATTTAATAAAAATTATTTTATTTTCCGAAATTTTAATAATTCATAGAAAATAGTTCTTTTATCAAAAATTCGAATCTTGCTTTTTTTTTAAAAGAAAATTCAATTCTCTACAACTTTGCAGAAGAAAATTTTTCCAAATTCCAAACAGAAATTGACCAAAATCTATAAACGGACGATTTTATAGGCTATAATCAAATTTCAGTCAAGAAATGGGGTCCACCGACATACAAAACATGTGTTAATCATTTAATACAATAAAAAATACTCTTCCTCCTCATATACTCATATATCCCACATTCATTGTAAAACTATCACCATTATTATATTATTAAATATAATAATAAATTATTTTATCAGAAAAGATAAAATATCATTTTTCAACAATTGTCACTTTAAAAAATTTTCTCCATCTATATCCACATAAAATTAATATTTTTCTCATCAAATAAATCAATAATTAATTATTCACAAATAATATTACAGAATCACTGTACTGGCAACCAGGCCGTTCCCAGGAAAGATGGGGCTTTCCAATAAGGATTTCTCCTTATTGGCGCGCATTTAGATAACCAAACATCTCCTTAGACAGAACTTTCTAAACATTGCCAATAATGCTATCTAATAATATTATTCAAATAATATGAATTATTGATCTGATAATGGAGATGATGTGCAGCAACAATTATTGAAACAACAATAATATAAAATATCAACGCATCAATTATTGAATCAATAAAATAAAATATTGAACAGTAATTACTGTGACAGTTATTCAGTAGTGCCTTCTTACGTAAGAATCAATAATTTCAAAAATATTGTGCAATACCGTGTGCTACTGTGCAATAACGCGTATTACTGTATTTTAACCACCGGGTATTCCAACAGTGTTAACGATAACAACTACGCCGTTAATTATAAAAACTCAATTTTTTGTCGTTATCTTCATCCGACCGTTTTCCGTTATGGGGCCCACAAATAGCTGTGCCGTCGTACGAATATTCCCCGACAGAAAGAATATTCCACGACCAACGAATATTCCCCGACAACAATGATTATTTTATAACCACTTGTTTATTTTGAAAAATTGTCACATTTCACCCATAACTTTAACTTTTTATCAATTTAACCATTTACTGAATTGTAATTATAAGAAAAATTGAATACTTTTATTTCATAAAATTCGGGGTCTTACAACTGTATTTTAACCACCGGGTATTTCAACAGTGTTAACGGTAACAACTACGCCGTTAATTATAAAAACTCAATTTTTGTCGTTATCTTCATCCGACCGTTTTCCGTTACGGGGCCCACAAATAGCTGCGCTGTCGTACGAATATTCCCCGACAAAAAGAATATTCCACGACCAACGAATATTCCTCGACAACAATGATTATTTTATAACCACTTGTTTATTTTGAAAAAATTTCATATTTCACCCATAACTTTAACTTTTTATCAATTTAACCATTTACTGAATTGTAATTATAAGAAAATTTGAATAATTTTATTTCATAAAATTCGGGGTCTTACAATCTCCCCTCCTAATGAAATTTCGCCCCCGAAATTTACGTACCTGGTATTTCGAAGAGTTGAGAATACCTTGCTTTCATTTCAGATTCTATCTCTCAGATCATAATGATTTCTCCATTTGCTCATCTCCCATGATAACTTCATTTGGGTTCCTCATTTGTTGGAAAGTTATGACAACCGTCATCCCTCGAACTACCCGGCTTTGACTTGTCTGGGGCAGCATTTGGCGTCATCACTACCGTAAGAATATACTTTTCTATAGGACAAATTCCTCCGTCAACTACCTCGTCGTACTCCCGATTCATGATCCGAATCATCAATCTTCGACCCATATCGAATTCAGGTTGACCGCTATGTACATGGTAATTCAAAACTCGATGTTGGGTTATCCCAATTGCTTTCCAAAAAGAGAAATTCATATCATCTATTTTAGCCTTCTTAGATCGGACATCTCTTTCCACAATATCCACGTGTCGTGCAGCTTTTGCCCATGCATCACTTATTCTCACTCGTTCAGCTTTTTTCTTCTTTCAGCTCAGATTCCATCTTTATCATCTTATACTCTGCCAAAGAATGCTTCTGTTCAAGCATATCGGGTAACACAAGCTTGAATTGTTGCATCCTTTTGCTCCACGACCGCCTGTCGTTCTTCAGCCTGCTCTTCTAACTCATAAATACGATTTTGCAATTCTACATTTTGATCAAATAATACCTCTAACAAACTCTCCTCAGGTACCACTTCTTCCTCACTCTCAGCTGTTACCTCTGCGACCATTTCGGGTGAAACTATCAATTCTTCACTTACCACATGTATTTCTCTAATTCCTTCTTCATCTGACATCACATTATCATGGTTAGTGATTAGAGGTATCCCCACAGTCTCATTCACTCCATTGTTAGCATTCTCAGCTGCCATCTCAAATACTGCCATAAAACAAGGGTTAATTAAGCAAATTAATGTATCACATAATATCCATATATAATGACCAACCAACAATTAAACTTAGGTAGGACACACTAGCAAAGAATTTACTCATCTCTCCCCTCCTAGTTATATTCCCCGATCTTCGCTAGAGATCATATCCCTAAGCTCTGACACCAACTGTGACAACCCCAAAACAGGTCCATTCCATCCAACCTATTCTGAGTCGCCAAATACATAGTACAGAAAATAACTACAACTTTATTACAACAATTGTCGTGCAAAATACAACAACACATATGCTGTGAGTTTGGATACAAATATATACCAAATGTGACTCATGTCCCAATCGTGGACAGCACCTCACAATGATACCTTACATAAAGGTATAGTCAAAAACTGTTTTAGAAATTAGAATATTTGGGAAGTGCTCAAGGAAACCTTCGTACTTGGGAGGCTATGCATCTAGGTTATGATAGATATCATATGACCACAGAATTATACTTGGTTGACCCAATAGACCCGAAAGAAAAATGAGAAGATTACAATCATATTCTTCCCAATGGTGAGTCTTCTCTTGACTTATCATTATTTCCACTGTCTTTAATCGTGAATTATACTTCAAACAAACATCAAGATTATATAGGTAGTGCTCGTAGATATACTCAGCAAGTGGATGAGCACAACCCTGTCTTATGATGACACGAGGTTGTATCTCATTAGACATCTTGTATGATAGTGACAAAACACCCTTCCAACGTTGGGTTCGCCTCACCCTATTTTCTTCATCAAATATAACTACTAAATGATGACCACCGTTCTATTCCCTTGTTACCCCCGCTCGACCCAACTACACTCTTATTACCTGAAAGAAATTGTGAAACAAAAGGTGAGCACAACTAGCCCAGTAAAGAATATCATGACTAAAGATAAATAAATTATCAATAGTCTTCATCAGTAATAAATCATAGATTTAGAACATATGGTAGATGATAAAAATTTCAACCATAGTTGCAGCGGAACGAGCAATCCATTAGAAGAGTCAAATAGACTATAAAGTCTATTATCTTCTCCATGTTAAAAATCCACCAACAATGTTTTATCCCTGTAACATCACTCAACAGTTCCTTTCCACAATCATATGAATAACTCATAATCATAATTGTGATTCTAAATTTTTCTTCGCACCAAGGACGAAGAATATTTTCATCACCTGTCTTTACCTGAAACATCAAAGATCATGGTTATACCAAACCACAGTTCATGTTCATAATCATGCTAATAAATCCATCTTCGCACTACGGCCACAGATATATTCATCAACAAACCATCTTTGCACTACGGGCCAAAGATATTTAACAACAGTTCATCTTCGCACTACAGGCCAAAGATATTCATCAATAATTCAACTTTGCACTACAGGCCAAAGATATTCATCAATAATTCATCTTTGCACTACAGGCCAAAGATATTCTTCAACAGTTCATATTTGCACTATAGGCCAAATATATTAATATCTCAAAGAAATATATAATCATTTCAGAATTATATAAACAATAATTATAACCATGTTGATCAATTCACCTTTACACTTAAGCTAAAGATATTTAGTTATAAATTCAATGGTCATGATCATACCAGTCACCAATTTAACTTTGTACTACTGGCCAGAGAGAACCCATAGTCATGATCATACCAACAATCTACCCATCTTTACACTCAAGTGAAAGAGAATTTCAACATCAGGGTTATAAAAATGTTATATATGATAATAAAAACAATATGATCAAAATATAGAAGAGTAATATTCATAAATTAACTATAATTTGGTCAGAAAAAGAAACTAATTTTATCGTGAATAGTAACTCATAAATAGTAACTCGTGAATAGTAACTCATAAATAGTAACTCGTGAATAGTAACTCATGAATAGTAACTCGTGAATATTAACTCATGAAAAGTAACCCCGACACAAAAAGAGAGAAATTCCACAATAAAATTCATACCAATATTTCGGTATAATGATATTGAAAGAATAATATTTCTTAAGCTTATAAACAATTTATTTTTAATTGTTTTCACTTTACTAAATAATGCATTTAATCATCCTAAAATGCCAACCTCATAAGATTTTATTACCAATAATCAAAAACCTCATAAGCAATCTGCATATACCTCATATAGGATTCTCAAGCCATAAAATCCTATTTTCCAATTTTCTTACTTCATATAACATATTTAATTCATTTACTCATAACTAGTTCATTTTTATGAAAAATACCAAATTAGTTCCAAAAATATTTCTTTTCTGAGATTTAGCAGAATATAGTCCCATATTGAACATATATTTTTCTCAAAATTTTTAAAACTCATTTACTATTTTTCATATGGCCAAAACAGCCGAATATTTAGACATTTATCATAAATTATAATTTTATCTAAAAATTCCAAAATTCACAGAGTACACTGATATTATATAGATATACTTCCAATAAAAATTTCATCAATTTTGGAGTTAACCACAAGGAGTTATAAGCGGTTACTTTTAAAATAGTCTTTTCCCGTAAAATTCATAACTCTTAATCTATACATCCAAAAATCACCATTTTTGGACACAATTAATAAAACTCATCAAAATATCATTTCAAAATTTTCTAGAATTTTCTGAAGGTCAGAAGAATTACGAACTGAAAAACATAATAACCCTTAAAATTCCTTACCTCAAAAGAGTAGTATTTCTGACTTGAATATTAGATATAA
Organism: Panax notoginseng; assembly: GCA_016801055.1. Taxonomy (NCBI): domain Eukaryota; kingdom Viridiplantae; phylum Streptophyta; class Magnoliopsida; order Apiales; family Araliaceae; genus Panax; species Panax notoginseng. Next base: position 65,112,729 of record CM029013.1, on the reverse strand, counting down.
CGCTGAGCAACACTCAAGATATCAAAATACTCACAAAAATATGCTTGATAATATAGAGAGAAAGAAAACTTGTTTCTGGTGTGATTTTCAATTCTAACTTAAGCACCTATTTATAGGAAAATGTTAGAACGCCAAAAGAGACTAAAATAATAAAATATATTTAATATTATTCAACATTTCTACGCATGCCTCTTGAAAATTCTCACCCACCAGCCAACTTTGAACCAATTTTCAGCAGCCCACATGTTGATAACCAAGTGGGACCCACCCACAAATTAATAAAAATCATTTTATTTTCTGAAACTTCAACAATTCATAGAAAATAGCTCTTTTATCAGAAAATTCAAATCCCCCAATTTTTTATAGGAAATTCAATTCTCTACAACTTTGCAGAAGAAAGTTTTTCCAAATTCCAAATAGAAATTGACCGAAATCCATAAACGGGCGATTTTACAAGCTATAATCAAATTTCACTCAAGAAATGGTGTCCACCGACACACAAAACATGTGTTAATCATTTAATACAACAAAAATACTCTTCCTCCTCATATACTCATATATTTCACATTCATTGTAAAACTATCACCATTATTATATTATTAAATATAATAATAAATTATTTTATCAGAAAAGATAAAATATCATTTTTCAACAATTGTCACTTAAAAAATTTTCTCCATCTATATCCACATAAAATTAATATTTTTCTCATTATATAAATTAATAATTAATTATTCACAAATAATATTACAAAATCACAGTACTGGCAACCAGGCCGTTCCCAGGAAAGAGGGGGCTTTCCAATAAGGATTTCTCCTTATTGGCGCGCAATTAGATAACTAAACATCTCCTTAGACAGAACTTTCTAGACATTGCCAATAATACTATCCAATAATATTATTCAAATAATATAAATTATTGATCTAATAATGGAGATGATGTGCAACAACAATTATTGAAACAACAATAATATAAAATATCAACGCAGCAATTATTGAATCAATAAAATAAAATATTGAACAGTAATTACTGTGACAATTATTCAGTAGTGCCTTCTTACGTAAGAATCAATAATTTCAAAAATACTGTGCAATACCGTGTGCTACTGTGCAATAATGCGTATTGTTATATTTTAACCACCGGGTATTCCAACAGTGTTAACGGTAACAACTACGCCTTTAATTATAAAAACTCAATTTTTGTCGTTATCTTCATCCGACAATTTTCCGTTATGGGGCCCACAAATAGCTGCGCTGTCGTACGAATATTTTCTGACAAAAAGAATATTCCACGACCAACGAATAATCTCTGAAATGATTATTTTATATCCACTTGTGTATTTTGAAAAAATTTCACATTTCACCCATAACTTTAACTTTTTATCAATTTAACCATTTACTAAAATGTAATTATAAGAAAACTTGAATACTTTTATTTCATAAAATTCGGGGTCTTACAGCATATATATATATATATATATATATATATATATATATATATATATATATATATATATATATATATATAGTGTGTCAAACTTGAAACGCACCAAGTTTCTTAGCAGCACCCCAACGTGTTGAAACCAAGGCCCGATCAGCCTTTGCAGCCCAGTCTCCGCCGACAAAGAAGAAGTGAGATTTCTAGCTGTGGCAATTAGAGCGTAACCCAGTAAGCACCATACCACTCTTTGCAGTAAAATAATACCAGCCCCTATTTGATGCAGGAGTCTCGCACAAGTTTTAAACCCCATGAAACTCTTTGGGAGAAACATCTTCATGATGCACCTTCTTCCATAATATAAGAAAACCCAACAAGACTCTCCAACCATTAGGCACTAACTGCCATGAAGTAAGAGAAAAATAGTGCAGAATTTGACAAATAGGATGGGACATGGGAAACCTAAGCCCTACCTCGAGCATCTCCTCGTAAATGACAATGTCACCAGAGGAATCGTCACAAGCAAATTCACCTTTCTCGGCCCGGCGACACGACACCGTGGGTGGAATATGATAAGTAGAAATAAGCCTCAAAATCTCATCATCAGAATTGAGTGAGCTGAAAAGGGTACTTACTTTAGACCTTTCATCATCGGGGATTAATTTGCTTTTATGTTTCATCTTCCGAGGTCTTAAAGAATGGGGTGCTTTTGTAATGCTCTGCCTAGTGACTAGAGAGACATCTGAAACCCCCTGCTCGCCCAAAACTTTCTCATCTCGCCCCTACTTGCCCAAGGACTACCCAGATCACCTCTACTAGCCCAAATGGAACGATCCAGCACCTAGAGTAGCGCCCAAAGCCATCTGCTTACCCAAAGGTACTGGCCCATGCTCGCCAATGCCCAAAACTAGCTCCTCGCCGCCCAAGACCAGCTCCTGCTCACCCAAAACCAACTCCTGCTCGCCCAAGACCAGCTCTTGCTTGCCCCAGGCTGACCCAGCTCGCCCCTGCTAGTCCAAGACCTGCTCAGCTCGCCCAGCTAGCCCAAATCACCCCTGTCCAGCTCCGTAACGAAGCCCAAATGGATCTGTACTTTCAGCAGTGCCGCGCACGGTGTTATCCACCATGGTAGCCTCTTGGGAGCTCACTTCATCAGTCAGTCTACTCCCATGGCTATCTCTTCCTTTGTTCGATATTAATCTCTGAAAAGTCTTCACTAAGAAGAGATCTGAAAAGAACAGGACACAAAACCCCCAAATTTACGACTTAGGTTCTTCAAGAATAAGAGAGAAGGAGTCCTACAAACCAGAGGAGTTTATTTGAAAAGGGGAGGGTCAAAAGTTAAAAGGAATTTTCAAGGAATTCAGATTTAGAGGTACTTTTACTATTTAAGTCATAACTTTTAATCTGTAACTCCGATCGGGGCCCGTAATATATCAAAATGACCGTATCGACGAGCTCTATAAAGGTCATCTCTATGCCATGACATATGCTATAAAAAACCCAAAAAAGCCTTAGAAGTGCATTTTTTGGCCTCTGGAAGTTTTTCCAGTACTGAAATGCCCTCCTCTCCAAGTTCTGTTGAATGCAGGGCATTGGGGGTCAAATGATGGGTCTACTCCAAGGATTCAGCCCATCTAGGGTGCCCAATACGGAAAATAGGTCCGAGTTCAAGGAGTCTGGCGAGCCCAATAAATGTGGTCCATCACGGTTGGGTTAATTGAGCTCATCAGTAATAAGTTACCCACGCCCACATCATGAAGGAAGTGGTCAGGTCTCGTCCCCATATCTCAAGGAAAGCACGACAACCATCTTGCACGTTAGGAAGAAGAGGGGAGCTCCACTAAAGTAGTGGTCTTAGTGGCTACATGTCCACCCCAAAACTGTCATGGGGTCGGCTATAAATGGAACGCCTCACCATCACTGGGAGGCAACTCACTTTGGTATCTTTAAGCTTGTACTCTCTGTACTCTCTCCAACACACTTAATATAATATAAAGTGCCAGGCGACTAGAGCCATTCAACAGTGGACTAGGTCAACTCGACCGAACCACTTTAATATTTGTCTTATTTTCTTACTTAAATTTCTGCATTTATTATTACTTGACGGGTGTGTACAAAGTTCATTTTGTGCATCATCATTTTCTTCCTACAAACCAATAGAAAATGACGAGCAACTCTTCATGGAAAACTCCTCAAGTTCAAAGGTTCAAGGACGTGAAAAGATTGTACTGAAAATGACATCTGGCAAAGAATTGACTCTGAATGAAGTGCTTCATGTGCCAGATATCCGCAAAAATCTAGTTTCTGGATCACTGCTTAGCAAGAATGGCTTCAAGTTGGTGTTTGTGTCTGATAAATTTGTACTTACAAAAAATAATATGTTTGTAGGAAATGGCTATATGTCTGATGGGCTCTTTAAGATGAATGTAATGACTGTTGTACCAAAGTCTATTGTTAATAATAAAATTAATTCTTCTGCTTACTTTTTAGAATCTTCAAATATATGGCATGTTAGATTAGGACATGTTAATTATAATACAATGCGTAGATTAATTAATTTAGAATTCTAGCCTAAATTTGATATTAATCAAAAGCAAAAATGTGAAATTTGTGTGAAATCTAAAATGACAAGATTACCTTTTCATTCTGTTGAAAAAAAACTGAACCTCTAGATTTAATTCACACTGATATATGTGATTTAAAATATGTGCAAATAAGAGGTGGAAAAAAATATTTCATTACCTTTGTTGATGATTGCACAAGATATTGTTATGTCTATTTGCTAAAAAGCAAAGATGAGGCTATTGAAATGTTTCAACATTATAAAATTGAAGTTGAAAATCAACATAGCAAAAAGATTAAAGCAATAAGAAGCGATAGAGGTGGTGAATATGAATCACCATTTGAAGAGATATGCTCTACTCATGGTATCATTCACCAAATTACCGCTCCTTATTCACCTCAATCTAATGGTATTGTTGAACGTAAGAACCAAACATTGAAAGAAAGGTTGAATGCTATGTTAACTAATTCTGGAGCACCCCAGAATTTGCGGGGGGAAGCTTTACTTTCTGCCAATTATATTCTTAACAAAGTGCCTCATAAGAAAACTCACAAAACACCTTATGAATTATGGAAAGGTCATAGACCTTGCTATAAATACTTAAGAGTGTGGGGGTGTCTAGCAAAAGTGATGGTTCCTAAACCTAAAAAGGTTAAGATAGGACCAAAAACCATTGACTGTGTATTCATTGGTTATGCAAATAACAGTAGTGTTTATCGCTTTCTTGTTCATAAATCTGAAATTCCTGATATTCATGTTAATACTTTTATTGAATCTAGAGATGCATCGTTCTTTGAGAATGTGTTTCCATATAATAGAAATAAAGAGTCAAATTCATATAAAAGACCTTTGGATGCTACTATTAATAATCCTGAAATTATAGACAAAGAGTCTGTAATGGATGAACCTAGACGTAGCAAAAGAGCAAGGACTTCAAAGTCTTTTGGCCCGAATTTTCTAACATTTTTGTTAGGAAACGATCCTCAAACATACAAGGAAGCAATATCCTCTCCAGATGCTTCTCATTGGAAAGAAGCAATTAATAGTGAAATTGAATCCATTATGTAAAATCATACATGGGAATTGGTAGATCTTCCACCTGGTTCCAAACCCTTGGGGTATAAATGGATCTTCTAAAAGAAGATAAAAGTAGATGGTTCAATTTATAAATATAAAGCAAGGCTTGTTATTAAAGTCTATAGACAAAAAGAAGGATTGGATTATTTCGACACTTATTCACCAGTCACAAGAAATACATCTATTCGTATGCTAATAGCAATAGCATCATTAAATAGACTTGAAATATATCAAATGGATGTAAAAACTGCATTCTTAAATAGTGAATTAGATGAAAAAATATATATGGAACAACCTGAAGGTTTCATTGCTCATGGACAAGAGAAGAAGGTATGCAAACTTGTTAAATCATTGTATGGATTGAAACAAGCACCAAAATAATGGCATAAGAAATTTGATAATGTTATGTTATCAAATGGATTTAAAATCAATGAATGTGACAAATGTGTTTATGTCAAAAGCACTCAAAAGGAATATGTCATTGTTTGTCTTTATGTGGATGATATGTTAATCATGGGTAACAACAATGAAGTTATCAATTCTACCAAACGTATGTTGGTAAATAGATTTGATATGAAAGACTTGGGGGTTGCTGTTATAATATTAAGAATCAAGATTTTCAGAACATCTAATGGAATTATATTATCTTAAACTCATTACATTGAAAAAATACTTGAAAATTTTAATAAGTATAATATAATTCTAAATAAGACCCCAATTGATATAAATCTTTATCTAGCCAAAAATGAAGGTGTTACCATATCTCAACTAGAATATTCTCGTATCATAGGCAGTTTAATGTATGTCATGAACTGTACTAGACCAGATATAGCTTATTCAGTAAGTAAGCTAAGTCGGTATACGAGTAATCTAGGTAAAGATCACTGGAAAGCTATTTTGAGAGTTTTGGGATATTTAAAACATACTCAAAATTATGGACTGCACTATACAAGATATCCAGCAGTATTGGAAGGATATAGTGATGCTAATTGGATATCTGATAATAAAGACTCAGAATCCACAAGTGGATATGCTTTTACACTTGGAAGTGCAGCGTTATCTTGAAAATCCTCAAAACAAACATGTATTGCAAGGTCTACAATGGAATCAGAATTCATTGCTTTAGACAAAGCTGGAGAAGAAACAGGATGGCCAAATTGGTCAAGACCTGTGCCAGCTATATGTATACACTGTGATAGCCAATCAGCAATTGGAAGAGCACAGAGTCATCTATATAACAGTAAGTCACGCCATATACGACGAAGACATAATACCGCTAGACAATTTCTCTCAAATGAAATTATCTCAATTGACTATGTAAAGTTAAATGATAAGATTGCGGATCCGCTTACTAAAGGTTTAACAAGAGAGTAAGTGGAAAGTTCATCGAAGGGAATGGGTTTAAAGCCTATTGTTTAATTAAGAGTCGTCATAGTGGCAACCCAACCTAGCCGACAGGAGATCCCAAGATCTAGGTTCAATGGGCAAACCAAATTATGTAGTACTCAGTAAAGCACTAAAGAGATATTTACTCCTAACCATTCCCATGATGAGACAGTGCACATCTGTCACAATAATTAGGATAAGTTACGCTTTTAATGACTTTTATATCTTGAAATACGTTCAAGTGGGTTATTACAGGATACTCTTGATAGAAGTCACCTACGTGAGTAAGAAGGGGGCCACTTCTGTGAGAATTTTAAAAGGCTGAATTCTCTAATATACTCACGGAACCAAGAGGTGTTTCAAGGCCAAAATGAACACAAACGTGAGAACCAACTATATCTGAAGAGATATTTTGTGAATTCTATTGTCTTGGTTTACACGGAAAGCTGACAGTTCAAAGACATCAAGTCTACTGATTAGCTAAGTAAATCTGATAGACTTTACTAGGGCAAGTTCAAAGCCACTAGGCTACTTAACCCAATGAAGTATCTTTTCTCATGTACTCGAACTAGTGTCTGCATATGCATAACATATATTTTTTTTCATGTTGTAAAGCCAATTTTACGTTCATGTGGGGGATTGTTGGAAATGGGTTTGACAAAATAAATATTAAAGCATTTTGAGGCTTAATTTAACGTGGAACCCACACTCCGAAAATGTCAGGTCCATGCACTAATGCGTTCTCCTCCGCGAGGAGTATAATGTGGTATACTTATTTGTTCAAATCCATTAAGAATTGAATGAGAAAATTGACTCCAAAGTCACCTATTTGAAATGTTGTAAATTGTATAGTCCCACATAGGAAGTTGAAGGGAAAAGTGAAGAATTTATATATAGGATGTTTGCTCAATGGGAAGGGCCCCAAGGGGCACCCCACTTTTGTGGAAGGGAGACGACCTAGCCAAGGCTTGGTTCGAACCCACATGAGCGCCGTTCGGCGGGCCGGGCCGGGCCCAGAGTCGGAGCGGGCGGGTCAGGTAGTGATATATAATTTTTTGGACAAAATCTGTTTACTTCATTATCATCATACTACGTCATTTTGACGAATGGATTTTGTTTAATTTATTATTGTCATACTACGTCGTTTTGGCGAACTGCGCGCCAACGATCATATCCTAACTGTTAAGTCACGAATTTTTCCTATAAATATTCTGTCCGGGAGCGCATTAAGAAATAAGTTTTTTTTTTCCGTTTCCTGTTTCTGCAGTATGCTTTGCAGTATATTTCTTCTTCCCGTTTCTACAATTTGCTTACAGTACATATATTTCCTTCATACATTTCAGTGTTCTTCCTTTCATTCCCAGAATCATAACATTATCATATCATCACAGTAAGGTTCGAGTACAGAACATAGAAATTGTGTTCGACGAATTCTTAATTTTGAAGTGCTGCCAATTAAGAATTGGAAATCTATTTTATCTTGGAAAGTAATTATTCAATAACCTTTAGCACCAGTGAGGGAATAAATTTGCATCAAGGAGACTTTGTGAATTCAAAGGACTCAAATTTATCTATCTTGTATTTCCAGAATCTGATTTTTTAAAGTAAGTACAAGTTACATTCTAAATTCTATTTTTGTTTAAAACTAAGTTTGATATTGTATATTATATAAACTATATTCACAGAATAACAAATATGTCTCAATCACCAAAGACGGCTTGAGCTGCCTCTGTGTGAGAATAAGTACAGGTTGAATAAAATTTAACAATAGAGGCTTAATACTCTAGTGCTGTAAAATAATATGAATGTGTATACATGATGATTAGGGTATAACCTTGTATTTATAATGATCACACCTCATTCCTCGTATATAATTAGGACTCCTCATTAGGCATAATTCCTTAGTGAAATTAAATAGAATCTCCTTAAAAAAAGAAGTCGGATTACATTCTGACACTTTTCTTAAGAGTTGAAAATTAAATATAACTGAGAATCTTTGATTCCTTAAAATATTTAACTATCCAAACAGATTCTTATATAAGGTTAAATACCTCGACGTGGACTTTGACCCACCATATAATTCGGGCCCAAAGAATTACACCCCAACAGGATTATTACTCGACGACTGAGGATCTTATTAACATGTGAATAATTACCCTAAAATCTTCAATAATTCAATTAATCAACAAAATAATATTGTCTCATTTGCAAGTGTCCAAACGGAGTAATGTACAATTTCTCTAGAATAAATAAATATTACTTCCACACAACTATATATCTGACATGAAGTTAATACAAGACAACCATAAATTGCTAGGAAATGTTACATGTATATCAAAACTGTTATTCATAAAGAAAAATTCACTAATAAATTCATAAATTAAGATATAACATCTCTATGTCAGAAGTACTGATAGACTAAGGTTTGTTAATATTGGGATTGACTCATACTTCTGAAGTTCGACTAATAACCACTACGACAGAGTAGTCGAGGGTCTCACTCATCGGTGGGTGAGCGGCTGTCTAGCTCGCCGGTTAGCTGGTGGGGGTTGCAAGGGGGAAGACTGGCAGCACCCCCTAGAAGCCAAGTGCAAAATGCAATTGGGCTTGGGAATTTATTAGTAGCCTCGATCTTGGGTTTTACTAATGTATTGGGTCTCGTGTGTTTGAGCTCAAGTTATAGTTATTAGGATTTTCTAGTTAATATAAAAAAAATATTATTTGGTGTGTGGATTATTGTTAAGTATGTGAGGCATCTTATGAATATACTACCTCCGTTTCTAAAAAATTATCGTTTAAGGTTTTTGTATATGAATTAAGAAAGTCATTTAATACTATCATTTAATAATTAAAATTTGTTTGAAATTCTATCACTACCCCTTTATGGAAAGTTGAAAACTATTGATAAAAGATAGATAATTTATTGGGACAATGAGATAAGGTAGGGGTGATATAGGAAAGTAAATAATTTATTCTCCTAGAAAGTTATAAACGACAAATAAATTGGAACAAATTTTTTCTTCTAAAATGACAATCTTTTAGGAACGGAGGGGGTATCAAATAAGCAGGACTATCCAAATTGGTGAACCTGGGTATATCGTGTATTCTTACTTTTTCGCCTTGCATATATTATATGTGTGATTCTAATATTATTCGTTCTTAAATTCTATTAGTTTTGTCAAAAAAAAGAGCTCTGGTACAACGATCAACTTGCATTAAACCACTCTATTCTGGAAGTTTCCAGATAATTAAAAGATAAGTCACAACACAGATACATCCAAACCACTAAAATGCAAGCAAGCATAAGTTGGTTTTTTCCATAGTTGTAGTAAGAATTAAGGCCCACAAGGGTGATAATCAGTTGCAGCTATACATATATATGTAGGGGACTTATTCATAACTAACATTTTCAAATTAAGGTTATCTTTATAACAGATCGTGAACATCTATCCGATCATTGAACGGTTAAATAGAGCCTCGTCCGCAGTTTAGTTTCCAGTATTTCACAGTTTAGTACTGCGAATGGGATAGATGTCCAAAATACCCTTCGTACAAGCCTCCATCTGCAATATTAACATATGGACGCTAAATATGTTTAGCTCTTAAACGACGCTATTTTAATCTTCAATCACGTCCGCAGTTTAATACTGCGGATCTTAGGTCTATACAAACGACTCCGTATGGCAATTAGGAAACTGAAAAGTCTCTTCTGTACTTTAATACTGTGGATGCTAGTTGTCCTAAATAAAATTCGGTAAGTACTACAAACTTCATAGTTTATAACACGACTTTTGGATCTCATCTCATTTTGATATTAGCGATCTGGAGAAGTAGAAAAGTTCGAATTAAGACTCAAAAAATTTATATTTCTTCTTGCATATTTGATAAGTAGGTTTTATACCTACTTATCCGATATCTACTAACTTCAATTGTTGCTTAATCCCAGTTTTTATGGTAGCTTTTCATGCATCTTCTTTTCATTTCGTAGGAAACGAATTGGGAAGCTAACAATGGTGGCATTGGGAATCAAATGTTGTAAAACTGGCTCAAAGTAGATGTAAAGTAACATAAGATGGAGGGAACTTGAATAGTCGAAAAGATGCAACAGTTAGCGGCATAATGCAGCAGCAGCAGCAGCAGACAGCAGAATAAAGTAATGAAGCCTAGCGCGACCGCGACCTAAAAAGAACTAAGGGGTAGCGCGACAGCGCCTGACCCAAGACAGACCCAGCTAGTAGCGAGGGCACACCCATTTTGCACTACTGACCGGCACAGCCGCGCCGATTCGGGTTAACCAGCAATATGACTTTTATTTAAATTGTCCAATTGAGTTGTATATTAGACAATGGGTCAATTAGGGCTCATATATAGAATATTTTCAGTATGTAAGGATATATTCCATCCTTTGGGATCATCATCTTGTATATATCATCATTACATATTCTACTTTTCCATTAGATTAGATTAGATACACTCTAGATTAGATTAGATCTGAAGATTGAACCAATTGGAAAGCACTGAAGATTCAAACTTGGAGCAAGAGAAATCAAATTTGTAATTTTATTCCTACTTTCTCTTTACTTCTATTTGTATTCTTCTAATGTATTTTCAATTGTGGATTGTGGATTTAGATTCATTCATGAACTAAACTCTATTTTGGGATTACAATGAATCTTGTTGAGTAGTTTACTTTGATATGCTTCCTTGTTAGTCTTTGTTAATCATTATTGGATTGTCTATTATGGTTTATATTCAATTGCTTAATTGTCTAGCTATCAATTACCGTGATAATCCATATAAAATTGAGAAACAGATTATGGGTTAGATCTGATCATAATGGCATGTGTTTGTGTGTTCTACATAGCGTTGGAATTCATGATTCGTGCCTATAATAGAGATATACCGAAGTACCGTATGTGATCTAATAAGAACTTGCGCTTAAACCCTCTTTAATTATAATTCACGTAGAGATATAATGAGTTAGTTAATTAGGGTGTTCAACTTGATTCTATCATATGTGGATTTGATTTGATATGGGTATGGTACATTGGGAGATGGCCATACTTTACCTTCGTGTTCTTTATTAACAATCCGTGATAATTAATTTAACTTAACGGGAAGTGTATTGATTTAAATGAAACAATAGGTGAAATTGTAGTATCATGTCTTCTTTATCTAGTTTCATTCTAGGGATAGTTAGTATTTATTTAATTCTTTAATTTAAAAATACTAAATCAATCGTTTAAATAAGATTAAAATGGTTACAAGTTAGTGCTTGGTAGATTTTGTTAAATAATTCTCTGTGAAAACGATACTCTACTTACTCTTTATTACTTGTTGACTGTGTATACTTACACGCATATATTGATCGGGAAAACGACCAACAATAATGAGAAAAATTCATGGCTAAACAATTAGAAAGATATATACCGCAGTATGTTGTATTCCATGATTTATACTTATTTTGAAACACTTTACCCCATTGGTATATAATCATCCTTTAATTTATTTAGACATAGATGTTTCTCATCATCCTAGATAACATGAATCTGTAACAACTAACTAAAATATGCAAAAGAAATAGATGATTTTTAGCTTTAATAATATATATATATATATATATATATATATATATATATATATATATATATATATATATATATGCAGTTTAATATTAGAGAATGGATGAGCTGTTTTAACAAGATTCATATAGATGTCTCAAAATGTGTTGTCGGGATGGGTCAATTGTTTAGCTCTTTTATGCAAACCCTAGAGTGTCATCACAACATGTTGTGATGGCACTTCCATAGTTTGCATAGAATAGCTAAACAAATGACCCATCTTGCCAACCGTGTTTGACCTAGCGTCCACAGTTTAATAATGCGGACGAAACTTACTTAAAATTGGCTTCGTTTTCTTCTTGTCCCTAACGTCCACAGTTTAATACTATGGACGAGGAAGCTTATGTCATTTACAGTTTAAAAGCAGACAGTGGGGAACCACCCAAAATCTACATAGGGAAGTTTCAAAAAGTTACACAATTTTATTAACATGCAGTTATAAACATTTACATACAGAGATAAAGAAAAAACAAACAATAACACTTTATTTGTATAAAAATCTCAAAATAACTCGAGAGAAATAAAATTATGAAGATTTAGGTCTTTTCAATCCTAAAACTTTATAATGGTTTTGTTTATCATGGTTTGTAAATATTCTATATATTGCACACTTTCGAAGTGGTTTCTATCTTGTGAATTGTTCAACAACACTTTTCAACTGTTTTGCTTTTTTATGACCTTTTGTCTATGAACATATTGAATCAAACACAAGATCATTGGAAGCATCATCATCATCATCATCATTATCGCGCAATTCCATAGCTTATTCGACCTTGATAGCAAGTTGCGCATTGTCGCCCAGTCTTATTTTGATACATTTGGTAGGGATTTTGGCCACAATTTTTTCCTCACGATCAAGCATTTAATCAAAATATATTATGGCTTCTTTATAAGATGAAGCGACCAACACAAAACCCATAAATCGTTTAGTTAAATGATTAAACTGACCGGTTTGTGTCTCAGCATAATCTGTGATCGAAGTAAGAACGTACGAGGCGACACCACTGGTTTTATTAGCATCTTGAGTTCATTGCTTGTGTATCAGTTTTTCAGGAATCTGAACCAAGTTTTTTGAAATTAGTAGCCTGAGAATGTGACGGCATATAGTACCAAAATGTTAAAACAGTTTGCAATTACATTTTGTCATCCCGATATCTATATATTGTACAATTGTGAAATACCTACAATGAGATTCAAGAACCATCACTTTGAACACCAAGTAGCTTTTTGAATCAATAGTTGACAACTCATGCACCTTTTTAGAAGTTAACTTGTGCAATTTGGTCAGTTCAATTTGAAAACTCCGGAACATTTCTTTGGTATATATTTTAGCTGCATGCATCTCTAACGGATCTCCAATAACAAATTTTCTTACACGATTGACTGTGATATAATCATTTTATTTATTTCTGATGTACTGTTACAGACCGGAGTTTTCAAACAACAAATTCTATTTGTCCTCAAATTCTTGAATAGTCAAAAACTTAAAGACGTAATAGTTAAAATCTGACTTAAAAGTCAGATGTGAGGAATATATATGCCCACGTTTTTCATAATATTTTTCGCTAATGTGTCAGGTACGTACAATGCATGTTGTGTATTAGAAAAACCCTAGCAATCGCATTCGACATAACACAATCTTGATCAATGACAATAGTTATGAAATGTTTGAAAATCATTGCTTCAAGCCATTGCTCAAACAACCATACAAATTTATTCTCAGTCTCATTGCTCAAGAGTGCACACCCAAATAGTACATAATGGTAATGATGATTTACACACGTGAAATGAGCAAATGGCACAAAATATTTGTTTGTTCGTTATGTGTTATCAAAAGTAATAACATTACCATAAATTTGATAAGCAAGTATTGATTGATAATCTACCCACATAATATATCAAATACGATTATCCACACCTAGTTTTACACTAAAATAAAATCTGCTCGGGCTCTCACGCTGTAACTTTCCCAAGTAATCTATTACATCATGCGCATTATTCTAATCGATATTAATTATCACATCTAATATCTCTAGCTATATTTCGCACATCCGTGTCAGATAACTCAACATTGCTCATACCTCCCAATGAGCTCAGAACATTCATCATCGTACTTGGACCAATCCCAACATTATTAAGGGTTTTAATCAAATTCCTAACAATTCCTGAAATATTTTTGTGTGCTTCAATTTGTGAAACTTTACTTGGGGACACAGATTCATGATTGTGATTCAGTTCAAGAATAGACACAAACCATTTATCTTTACTCCTATCATGCACAACATAAAATTATGCTCTACATTCTGTTCTATCAATAGTGTTCTTCTTCCGCTTTCCCTTAACCACATTACTATCTTCACCATCCGTGACAATCTCATTTTTCTTAACAACCATATATCCTGCTTTACGATGCTGATACAGTCTAGAACAAAAATCTTCAAATCTCACATGTTTTCGGCTAGTTTATATTCTTACTTCAAATCCAACACGTTTCGCATATTTTATATAAAAAAAATTCAGCATCCTCCAACGCATCAAATATTTGACAAACATAAGGAATGGTATCCTCAACTTAAGCAGTATCAACATTATTATCATGCATTTTTCCTCAAAACTTGATATTGAATGAAATGATTCTTCAGTAAACAAATTCATGGCAAAATAAATGAATCAGTTGTAAAAATTAAATTGCAGATTACCGATTCTTGGTGATGTTTGTCTCCAGGTATGCTTGCTTGCTAGTAGGCTATGCTTTCTAAAGTTGATTAAACCTTTTACGATAATAGAGACTGGAATAGTCATTTGTAATTAGGGTTAACAGACTCAGGGTCCGCAATTTAGTTCTGCGGACTGATGGTTGAATTAAAAACGACGACATTTAAATATTTAACCAGCATTCGCAGTATTAAACTGCGAACACATATTATTAAAGCTAAAATCATATATTTCTCTTGCATATTCTTGTTAGTTGTTATAGGTTCAAGTAATCTGGGATGATGAGAAAGATTCATGGCTAAACAAATGGAAGGATGGACATATACCAATAGGGTGATTTGTTTTCAAAATATGTATGAAACATGGGAGACAATATATTGCGGTATATATCCTTTCGATTGTTAGCCATGAATTTTTCTCATCAGCATAATTCACATGAATCAATAAGAACAAGAATATGCAAGAAGAAATAAAAAGTTCTGGAGTCTTAATTCAAACTTTTATACTTCGAGATCGCTACTGTCAAAATGAGATTAGATCCAAAAGTCATGCTATGAACTATGAAGTTTGTCGTTCTTGACCGAATTATATTTAGGAAACCTACTGTTTGTAGTATTAAACTACGGACGGGACTTAAGATTAAAACAACATCGTTTAAGAGTTAAACATACTTAGCGTCCGCAAGTAAATACTGCGAATGGGGACTTGTACGAAGATGGGTATTTTGGACATATGTACAGTCCGCAGTATTAAACTGTGCGAAATACTAGAAACTAAACTGCAGACGAAAACTCTATCTAACTATTCGATCATCGGATGGACGTTCACAATTTGTTATAAGGATAATCTTAATTTGACAACGTTAGTTATGGACCAATCTCATATATATATATATATATATATATATATATAGAGAGGATCGATCCATAGCTAACGTTGTAAAAAAGAGTCTAACTTTACAACACATTGTGACCCTCTATCCGATGATCAAACAGTTTAATAAAAGTCCCGTCCGCAATTTAGTATCCAGTATTCTGCAGTTTAATACTGCGGACAGGATAAATGTCCAAAATACCCTTCTTGTAAAAGTCTCTCGTCCGCGGTATTAAACTGTGAACGCTAAGTATGTCAGGCCAATTGGCCAACGACTTCGTATTAGCCAAATTCATATTTTTTTAGTTTTCCAGGCTCCGCAGTATTAAACTGCGGATGCTAAATACATTTGTTTTGAAGCCGAAGACATCTATTGAACTTCTCAATCCACAGCTAACGTTGTGAATTTAAACGTGGTTCCCTTTTATAAAAATTATCTTCGACCAAATATTCTCCTCCATGACTTCAGCACAAAATGTCCTCCTTTTCGGCCAAACATAGTTCTTTGAGGCAGAAACTCATGGTTTTCTTTGACATGATAATCCCTTTGGGCAACAATGGTCATCTGAAGTACAATTTCACCATGGTTATTCGGGTAAGGAATATCTTCGGTCAAAACGTGGTTCCCTTTTGCAAAAATTACCTTCGGCCAAATATTCTTCTCCATGACTTCGGCATAAAGTGCCCTCCTTTTCGGCCAAACATAGTTCTTCGGGGCTGAAACTCATGGTTTGTCTCCTACTCCAATGTAAACCATCTCTATCATTTTTAGAACTTCAACTAAAGGAGAAAAAAGAGTTCGACAAAATATCTGAACTCAGGCTACGATCCCTTCGAGACCACTTCGGTAAGGTCTCTCCATCCATCGGTAAAAGATCTGAAGTTTCCTCTTAATAGAAATCTCATGCCTTTAATCGTATAGGCCGAGCACAACTCCAAACAGCCTCACCAGGTTTCAGATTTCACCATCAGCATCTGTTCAAAGGTGAGTCCAAAAAATTTAAAAATAAACAAACAAAGCTCTATTTGTTCGGACCACCATACGCTTCTACTCGGCAGTCCCTTTTTCCCACCTGAACTCTTCTGAAATATTCTTGAAATTACTCATTCATTCTGTTAAACAAACAAGAAAAATAACATTAGTGAATATGATCAAGAAGAATGAAAATTAGTACTACAAAACAGAGTATGGCTCCTTACTTTGGCGGTTTTGGGATGGTATTCATGGAATACTTTCCCTCAAGTCTATATTCTTACATGACCCAATTAGTTTTTTCTCCTCTAGAAGCTCTTCCCTTGTAGAAAACCCAGTAGCCCAGAACATGTTTTTGAAGAGAGAAAATTAACTGTAGAATACTACTAAACAAGATAGAGGCAAAGAAAAAAACGTCATCTCTAACCATTTTTGCCCAAAATAAAATATGGGTATTGTAAGACCCCAACTTTTATAAATAAAGATTAATTTTTTATAAATATCATTTTTAAATATTATGGAGTTAATTTGATATAATGTTATAGTTGTGGGTAATATTTATAAAGTTTGCAAAGTACGCAAGTTGTTATATAATATTCGATTGGTCGGAGAATATTCGTTTTAACAGAAAATATTCGTACAACGGCACAATTATTGGTGGACCCCACAACGGAATTATTGTCGGATTGAGAAAACGACAAAAATATTTTATTAAAAATAACGGCGGAAGTTTTACCATTGATACTGTTGAATTACTCGGTAGTAAAAGTACAGTAATACGTGTGGTTGCATAGTAGCACGCGGTATTGATTATTAATGCTTATGTGAGAAGTCACTCAGTTTGATTCAATTATTGTCAGTTAATAATATGAATTATTTAGCGATAATGAAATTTTGTTTTATTCGTATTATTAACGTAATAAAACAGAAACATCTTTTTATATAAAACAGAATACTTTATTAAAGTTATTTTATAAATAGAATATATTATATTTTATTTAAAAGATTTTTCTTTAAATATGGACCGTCAGATTAAAGTAATCAATCTGGACAGTTCATGGATTAGTTACTATGCATTCTATTTTTCTATAAATAGCAGCTCATTCCTTCATTATTTCTTACGAATTCACTGAACTCTAGAGAGAGAAACTATAGAGAAAAACTATAGAGAGAGAGAAGAAAAGTATTCTGCTACTTAACTACTTTCTTATTTCAGTTCTTCTTTAAAACGGTAAGGGGTGTTATTTTTTCTTATTCATGAAGAGAACTGTTGTTATTCAATTTATTATTATTCTGTTGGAATAACCTGTATACGCGGTCTACCCTATACTTGGTGACATTCTTCTACTATTCTGTTGGAACATCATGTCTGTGTGTTTTACACCGAACCTGGTTCCGTCTTTATTATTACTCTGTTGGAACATCATGTCTGTGTGTTTTACACCAGACCTGGTTCCGTCTTTATTATTATTCTGTTGAAACATCCTGTCTGTGTATTTTACACCGGACCTGGTTCTGTCTTTATTATTATTCTGTTGGAATATCCTGTCTGTGCGTTTTACGCCGGACCTGGTTCCATTATTTATTATTCTGTTAGAATAACCTGTCTGGGCGGTCTATCGCATGCATGGTGATTTCTTTTGTTATTTCATTCTTTATTATACTCAGTTGGTTAAGTTTTGACTTCTATATTCCATGAAATTTGTGGAATATCCTTGATAATTACGTTTCATCCAGTATCTTTTCATGAAAAAATTCTTCTAAGCATTCTTGAATTTTACTCCACAAAGCAGTATCATGTTGACAATTTAGACGTTGTTAATTCTTGGATAAATTAATTCTTGAACTTGTTTTATTGAATTCTTATATCATTGTCATCATCCTCATGTTTATAAAATGTTGAAAGTCATCTGTGGCCTGTAGTGCATAGATGGACTTGGTATGATTATGACCAGGAATTATTCGGTATAATCATGACCGTAATGTTACAAATAATGTGGTAAAAGTCCTCATTGGCCCGTAGTGCATTGATGGACAGTTGTTGGCATGATCATGACCATTAATGAATACACGAATATCCTTGGCCGTAGTGCAGGGGTGATTCGATGATGTGGATTATTTTATTAAGCTGAGTCCCAGCGATAACAGTGTTGAAAAACCTTTTAAATCATAGAAGATAATAGATTTTATTTTCTACTTGACTCTTTTAATGGATTGTTTGTTCCGCTGCAGTTAAACTTGATGTTCGTTATATTTTATCTGTTTAACAATGTTGAAGGCTAATGATAATTTATTATGCATTATCTTAGTCATAATATTTCTTACTGGGCTAGTTGAGCTCACCCTTTCTTTCACTGTTCTCTTCAGGAAATGAGAATATAGTTGGGACGAGTCGGGGAACGGAGTGATGGACCAGATGATAGATTTAGTAGTCCTCACTATTCTATTAAATAGTGTGACAATAATTGTAATGAGGACTCCTTTTGAGTTTGTATAGTCTCTAGTAGACAATAATTGTATTCAAACTCACAGTTATGTTTTGTCGTATTGTACACAACAGTTGTATTAGTAAGTTGTATTTGTTTTCTGTACCATGTATCTGACGACCCAAGATGAGTGATGTATACCTAATTTTGGGGGCGTCACAGTTGGTATCAAAGCTTAGGGATATGATCCCTGGCTAAGATGTGAGAATAGAACTAGGAGGGGAGAGACGGGGAATTCCTTCGCTAGTATGACCTACCTAAGTTTATTTGCATGGTATTTAATTGGTCGGTCATAATATAAGGATAATATATGACATATCAATTAACTTTTATTTTGTGGCAGTATCTGAAAATAGCATCTGAAAATGTTGAGAATAGCAATGGAGCACATGCGACTGTTGATTCACCACATATCAATAATCAGGATAATGTGCATTAGGAAGGTGACAATCCTCATGCAAACAACAACACTGGCCAGATGATGAATGATGGAATGTTCAGAAGCTTTATGCAGTTCATGCAACAGCAGGCGAGAGCGGCTCCTGTCCAAAATATAGGTGGAAATACTGAAAACTCTCGGACGGTTACCGCTAAACAGTTCAAGGAGCTGGGACCACCGGAGTTTAAGGGAGAGCCAAAACCACTTATAGCGAAAACATGAATAAAGCAGATCACCAAGATATTTGATGTCTTGGGATGCTCCGAGGAGCAAAAGGTTCCCTTTGCCGCCTTTATGTTGCGAGGAGAGGCAGATTACTGGTAGGAATCGATTAAGTGTACTCAACCTGCCGCACTGAAGATGTCTTGGGAGAAGTTCCAAGAGCTATTCAATGACAAATACTTTTCCGAAAGTGTTCGTCACATGAAGGAGGTGGAGTTCATCAAATTGGAGCAGAATAATATGACTGTGTCGCAGTATGAGGCTAAATTTGCTGAGTTGTCCCGGTTTGCGTCCCACTTGGTGGATAATGAAGAACGAATGACGCGAATGTTTTTGCGAGGTTTAAAATCTGAGATACGTCAACATCTTATTTCTCATAAACTGTGTTTGTATTCAGATGTTGTGAATATGGCTCAGTTAGTGGAGCGCGATAACGAGTCAACGCAACCAAAAGAGAGCAGTTGGCAAAATGATAATACCAGTGAGAGCAGTCATCGAAGCGGTGACAACAAGCGTGGAAGGAATCAACAGGCCAGAAATGGTAACCACTTCGGTGGTAATCAGGGCCAAAATAATAAGAATGGTCATTTCAAGAAGAGGAGATTCAACAATGATGGAAAGACGTCAGCACCAGCACCCGTTGTTAAGGAAAGAGAACGACCACCTATCATATGTTTCAAATGCGGAGGGGAGGGGCACATCAGTCCAAACTGCGCGATGCCGTCTAAAGCATGTTATAATTGTGGAAGAGAATGTCATTTAGCTCGATTTTGTCGTTTATCAAAAACAAATTCAGCCAGGATGCAGACACCAAAGGCCGTCCCAGAAAAGTCAAAACCGGTAGTGCAAGGGAGAGCGTTTGTTGTGACCTCCCAGAAAGCAAGGAACCCGAATGAGGTCATCACGGGTAAGCTTATCATAAACTCTAACGAAGTCTATACTTTATTTGATACCGGTTCTACCCATTCTTTTATTTCTCCTACTTGCGCTCATCGATTAAATTTGACTCCGGAGAAATTAGACTTTGACTTATCTGTTGAAACTCCATTGGGAGAAACCTTCATTACATCCACGGTTTATAAGTCTTGTTTGGTTCAAGTTGGTACCCACACATTACCTGTCGATCTGATTTCATTAAAAATACTTGCATTTGACGTGATTCTAGGGATTGATTGGTTAACTACTCATCATGCAAAAATTGATTGTTTTCGTAAGGTTGTTAGCTTTCATATTCCTAATCGACCTATTATGCGAATTCAAGCAACCAAACCATTAAAATCAATCGTTGTCATCTCAAGTCATAAAGTTATTCGTTTATTGAAAACGGATGTCAAGCTTTCTTTGCTCATGTCACGGATCTAAACAAAAATACGTCAGTTTTGAATGATATTTCTATTGTTAATAAATTCCCTGACGTATTCCCTGAAGAACTTCCTGGCCTACCCCCAGAGCGAGAAATTGAATTTTGTATCGACCAACCCGGTACAAAACCCATTTCCAAAACCCCATATCGAATGGCTCCTATTGAACTTCAGGAGTTAAAGATCCAACTGCAGGAATTGTTAGACATTGGCTTTATTCGTCCTAGTACTTCTCCTTGGGGTGCTCATGTTCTATTCGTGAAGAAGAAAGATGGAAGTATGCGACTTTGTATTAATTATCGGGAGTTGAATCATGTCACCATCAAAAACAAGTACACATTGCCACGTATTGATGACCTGTTTGACCAGTTGCAAGGAGCACAATTCTTTTCAAAGATCGATCTTCGTTCTGGATATCATCAGCTGAAGGTTAGAAGTGAGGATATTCCAAAGACGACTTTCAGAACTCGGTACGGGCATTATGAATTCCTAGTCATGTCCTTTGGATTAACGAATGCTCCTGCTTCCTTCATGGATATGATGAACAGGGTATTCAAGGAATATTTGGATCACTTTGTGGTCGTCTTTATTGATGATATCCTTGTTTATTCCAAAAGCCGTGAAGATCATGAGCAACACTTGAGGCTGGTACTCCAAAAGCTTCGTGAATACAAGCTTTATGCCAAGTTGAAGAAGTGCGAGTTCTGGCTGGAGGAGGTAGCATTCCTTGGGCACGTAGTATCAAGTCGTGGAATATCTGTTGACCCGGCAAAGATTGAAGCTATTCAAAGCTAGGAGCAACCTAAATCAGTGACCGAAGTACGTAGCTTTCTTGGTTTAGCTGGTTATTATTGGAGATTCGTGGAAGGATTTTCTCGAATCGCTACTCCATTAACTCAGCTGACTCGGAAAGATACAAAGTTCGGTTGGAGCGAAGAATGTGAGAAGAGTTTTCAAGAACTCAAGAGGAGACTCATTTCTGCACCTGTTCTAACAATACCATCTGGCTTGGAGGGATTTGTCATCTACAGTGATGCTTCGAGCAAAGGGTTGGGATGCGTTCTCATGCAACATGGAAAAGTCATAGCCTATGCATCAAGACAACTCAAGGAATATGAGAGGAATTATCCTACTCATGATCTAGAGTTAGCAGCTGTTGTCTTTGCACTTAAAATTTGGAGGCATTACTTGTATGAGGAGTCAAATATTTCTTCATTCAAAAGGAACTCAACATGCGACAACGACGTTGGCTTGAACTGTTGAAAGATTATGATCATACCATTCAATACCATCCTGGAAAAGCGAACATGGTAGCTGACGCATTGAGTAGAAGATCATATGCAAGTACGAGTGCGATATTGTCAACACAAAGGCCCATTTTGTGTGACTTACAAAGGATGGAGATAGAGTTAAAGACTCCCGGGACCCATGTGATGATGGCGAATATACGAGTAGAACCAACTTTAATCGATAAAGTTAAAGTTGCTCAAGCTACAGACCTGGAGCTGATGCGTATGAGGAAGAAAGTGCAAGAATGTGCTATGCCGGATGCAAGAATCGATGAAGAAGGAATACTTCGAGTCAACTCCAGACTTGTGTTCCTAACAACCCTGATTTAAAGTATGAAATCATGATGGAGGCGCACAACACACCGTTTGCAATCCATCTTGGAAGTACCAAAATGTATCATGATCTTCGTCATACATTTTGGTGGAGCAATATGAAGAGAGAGATAGCGCTGTTTATCTCAAGGTGTCTAACTTATCAACGAGTCAAAGCGGAGCATCAAGTACCAAAAGGTCCATTGCAACCACTTGAAATTCCAGAATGGAAGTGGGAGCACATTACCATGGATTTCGTTACTGGTCTTCCTAAGGTTTCTCAAGGTATAGATGCGATTTGGGTCATTGTTGATAGATTGACCAAGTCTGCTCATTTCTTACCGATACAAGAAACTTATATACTTGAATGTCTTGCTCGTATGTACATAAACGAGATTGTAAGACTGCATGGTATACCAGTATCCATAGTTTCTGATCGAGACCCAAGATTCACTTCACGATTTTGGGTTAGTTTACAAAAAGCTATGGGCACGGATTTACGATTTAGTTCGGCATATCATCCTCAGACTGACGGACAATCAGAGAGGACTATTCAAACTCTTGAAGATCTATTAAGACTCTGTGTCCTTGATTTCAAGGGAAGTTGGGACAAGTTCTTACCATTGGTAGAGTTTTCCTACAATAACAGTTATCAAGCAAGTATTGGAATGGCTCCATTCGAAGTATTGTATGGAAGAAAATGTCGTTCTCCAGTATGCTGGGATGAGGTGGGTGAAGCAACGTTGTTGGGACCGGAGTGGGTACGTATGACTACAGAAAAGAATCAAACGATACGACAACGTATAAAAACCTCACAAGATCGACAAAAGAGTTATGCTGATCTTCATCGAAAGGACGTGGAATTTGATATAGGAGATCATGTGTTCTTACGTGTTGCTCCATGAAAAGGAGTTACGAGATTTAGACAGAAAGGAAAGCTCAATCCTCGATTCATCGGTCCATTTTTAATCCTTGATCGAGTAGGAACTGTGGCTTATAGACTCGCTTTACCGCCAAGTATGTCTCGTGTTCATAACGTTTTTCACATATCCATGTTACGTAAATATGTGGAAGACCCGAATCACATTATTGAGTTAGAACTGGACGAAATAGCGGAGGATTTGACGTATGAAGAAGTTCCTGTTCAAATCTTAGATAAGAAGGAACATATTCTACACTCCAAGGTTATACCTCAAGTCAAAGTTTTGTGGAGAAATCACGATGTTGAGGAAATGACTTGGGAGTTAGAATCTGAAATGAAATCAAGGTATCCTTACCTCTTCGACATACCAGGTACGTACCCTAATTTCGAGGGCGAAATTTCATAAGAAAGGGAGGTTGTAAGACCCCAACTTTTATAAATAAAGATGAATTTTTTATAAATATCATTTTTGAATATTATGGAGTTAATTTGATATAATGTTATAGTTGTGGGTAATATTTATAAATTTTGTAAAGTACGCAAGTTGTTATATAATATTCGATTGGTCGGGGAATATTCGTTTTAACAGGAAATATTCGTACAACGGCACAATTATTGGTGGACCCCACAAAGGAATTATTGTCGAATTGAGAAAACGACAAAAATATTTTATTAAAAATAACGGTGGAAGTTTTACCATTGATACTGTTGAACTACTCGGTAGTAAAAGTACAGTAATACGTGTGGTTACATAGTAGCACACGGTATTGATTATTAATGCTTATGTGAGAAGTCACTCAGTTTGATTCAATTATTGTCAGTTAATAATAGGAATTATTTAGCGATAATGAAGTTTTGTTTTATTCGTATTATTAACGTAATAAAACAGAAATATCTTTTTATATAAAACAGAATACTTTATTAAAGTTATTTTATAAATAGAATATATTATATTTTATTTAAAAGATTTTTCTTTAAATATGGACCGTCAGATTAAAGTAATCAATCTGGACCGTTCATAGATTAGTTACTATGCATTCTATTTTTCTATAAATAGCAGCTCATTCCTTCATTATTTCTTACGAATTCACTGAACTCTAGAAAGAGAAACTATAGAGAGAAACTATAGAGAGAGATAAGAAGAGTATTCTGCTACTTAACTACTTCCTTATTTCAGTTCTTCTTTAAAACGGTAAGGGGTGTTATTTTTTCTTATTCATGAAGAGAACTGTTGTTATTCCATTTCTTATTATTCTGTTGGAATAACTTGTATACGCGATCTACCCTATACTTGGTGACATTCTTCTACTATTCTGTTGGAACATCCTGTCTGTGTGTTTTACACCGGACCTGGTTCCGTCTTTATTATTATTCTGTTGGAACATCCTGTCTGTGTGTTTTACACCAGACCTGGTTCTATCTTTATTATTATTCTGTTGGAACATCCTGTCTGTGTGTTTTACACCGGACCTGGTTCCGTCTTTATTATTATTCTGTTGGAATATCCTGTCTGTGCGTTTTACGCCGGACCTGGTTCTATTATTTATTATTCTGTTGGAATAACCTGTCTGTGCGGTCTATCGCATGCATGGTGATTTCTTTTGTTATTCCATTCTTTATATACTCAGTTGGTTAAGTTTTGACTTCTATACTCCATGAAATTTGTGGAAATCCTTGATAATTGCGTTTCATCCAGTATCTTTTCATGAAAATATTCTTCTAAGCATTCTTGAATTTTACTCCACAAAGCAGTATCATGTTGACAATTTGGACGTTGTTAATTCTTGGATAAATTAATTCTTGAACTTGTTTTATTGAATTCTTATATCATTATCATCATCCTCATGTTTATAAAATGTTGAAAGTCATCTGTGACCTGTAGTGCATAGATGGACTTGGTATGATTATTACCAGAGATTATTCGGTATAATCGTGACTGTAATATTACAAATGATGTGGTAAAAGTCCTCATTGGCCCGTAGTGCATTGATAGACAGTTGTTGACATGATCATGACCATTAATGAATACACGAATATCCTTGGTCGTAGTGCAGGGGTGATTCGATGATGCGGATTATTTTATTAAGCTGAGTCCCAGTGATAACAGTGTTGAAAAACCTTTTAAATCATAGAAGATAGTAGATTTTATTTTCTACTTGACTCTTTTAATGGATTGTTTGTTCCACTGCAGTTAAACTTGATGTTCGTTATATTTTATCAGTTTAACACTGTTAAAGGCTAATGATAATTTATTATGCATTATCTTAGTCATAATATTTCTTACTGGGCTAGTTGAGCTCACCCTTTCTTTCACTGTTCTCTTCAAGAAATGAGAATATAGCTGGGACGAGTCGGGGAACGGAGTGATGGACCAGATGATAGTATTAGTAGTCCTCACTATTCTATTAAATAGTGTGACAATAATTGTAATGTGGACTCCTTTTGAGTTTGTATAGTCTCTAGTAGACAATAATTATATTCAAACTCACAGTTATGTTTTGTCGGATTGTACACAACAGTTGTATTAGTAAGTTGTATTTATTTTCTGTACCATGTATCTGACGACCCAAGATGAGTGATGTATACCTATTTTTGGGGGCGTCACAGGTATCTCACTGTTTCTTCTCTGTCCTCCTAATTTTCTCTCTCTATTTTCACATTCCACCTGAATAAACGAGGAGTCCTTCTAGGGGGACCGGGCTTTTCCGACCGGGGTAGTGATCGGCCGAAATTTTTTATTTTTATTTTTTTTTTACTTTTGACTACAAAATAATTAATGTGATTTATTAGAACTGAAATTTTTATAAAATACAGTGATTTAGGTGTCATTTAGATACACCTAAATCACTGTATTTTATAAAAATTTCAGTTCCAATAAATCACATTAATTATTTTGTAGTCAAAAGCAAAAAAAAAAATCTGACCGATCACTACCCCGGTCAGAAAAGCCCGGTCCCCCTAGACTTTTTCATAAAGGAGTGCGGCAGACACTAGAATATAAATAGCTTTAAGTGATAATTGTGGTTCACTTCAAACTATAAAGGAATCACCGGAATAAACGAGTAGGGAAAGAAAAGATATTTTTGACTCCGCAATTTAATATTGCGGATGTCAAAGTTTTTTTTTTAAAATACAAGAAGAGGTCTTTTGGACAGATGTCACGTCCGCAGAATTACACTGCAAACGGAAGATCAGTTTCACCGTTAGATCTGCGATTAGACGATCACAATTTTTTATAGAAATAACCATAAATTTACAACGTTAGCTATGGATCAGTTTTCATATATATATATATATACACACACACACACACGGTCCGAATCTTAAGCTTACACCTTATCTAGCATACCTTGCATACCATTCTTTAGCGACAGTTCGGTCCGTCGATATATATTGTTTGTCGCTATATGTTGTCCGTCGTTAAAAGGGGGTATGCAAGATATGTTAGATAAAGGATAAACTTAATATCCGGACATATATATATATATAATTCGGATCCAGTCCGGACTCCCGTATTTTGTTAAAATACGGACCTTTTTTTTTTACTTTTTTTTAGAACAACTAAAAAAAATAAATTATGAAACTGAAATTTTTACATAATACAATATTTTGGGTGTGATTTGGATACATATAACAAAACATGCCTGTACAGACTGTATTATGTAAAAATTTCAGTTCCATAATTTATTTATTTATTTTTATTTGTTCTAAAAAAAAGTAAAAAAAAAAAAATTGGGTCCGTATTTTACTCCAGTCCGGACTCCCGGACTACCGGACTGGATCCATTGTGTATGTGTGTGTGTGTGTGTGTGTGTGTGTGTGTGTGTGTGTGTATATATATATATATATATATATATATATATATATATATATATATATCAAGGATCTTAAGCTCACCCTTATTGAGCTCACCCTGTCTTTTTTTTTTTATAAAAAAAACATAACTAATAAAAAATATATAATAATTTTTGGAATTGAAAGTTTTTTTAAAAAAAGTGTTTTTGGTGTAATTTGAGTACATATAACAAAACAGTGTTATACAGTCTGTACAACACTGTTTTTGTTACATGTACCCAAATCACACCCAAAACACTTTTTTTAAAAAAACTTTCAATTTCAAAAATTATTATATATTTTTTATTAGTTATGTTTTTTTTTATTAAAAAAAAAGGGCAGGGTGAACTCGGGGTGAGCTCAATAAAAGTGAGCTTAAGAAATGGACTATATATATATATATATATATATATATATATATATATATATATATATATATATGAAAAGATAGGACCCTTTACAGTTTTATAATGCGGACAACAAAGAAAGTGCGAGTTGGGTTCCCAAGTTTTTCAACACAACCCCACAAGAAAAGGGGGGAACTGAATGAGTTGTATGCATGTGGTGGTACTTTTATTAAAATATAAAATACAAAATACAAAAAAGGTTCAAAACTTGAAGGAGTGTTCGCTTGCTTGTTTTGCATCCAGCAGGACAAAGGATTTTAACAACGGTTGTCCAAGAGACTATATTTTGTAATATGAACTTAGCCGCTTCACATCATTAACTCAATAGTAACTAGTAAGTCATAAATGTGAGTCAACTCAACATAGTACTTGTCCCAATTTCACCTGCATTTTTCCTAGGGCATTAGTTTTTTTACTCGATTCATACCATATCTAGAGAAATGATGTGTCATAAGAAGTTATAAGGGTATTTTTGTAATGTTCATAAAGAAAGCTCAAGATGTAACTTGAACTTCAAAGGCACTCAATTGCTGAGCTGTGAAAGGTAGTAAAGTCAATTGTAAAATGGGGTATGGGGAGAAGGGATCTTCTGGCTGCATGGTGGGATTGAGTATGGGACATATTTATTGCTTTCTCTGACTTTGCACAAAGTTTCTCCATAACCTTTTGGATATCATCTCTATGATGAAACACAAACCTTACCCTCTTGATTTGGGTATTGATTCTCCATTTAACAAAGAAGCCAACAAACAATGATTAGATATCCCCCTAGAAGAAACATTGCAGTGATATATACTGTATTGTAATAAATTCCACTACTTTCAGAGTTGCAGTGTTATGAAATCTATCAGTTGAGCTAATACATGGTACGGTACACAAACCAAAAGCAAAGCCCAAACGACAAATAAATCCAGATGCATGGTGTTGTGTATCAATCGGGTCCGTTTATTTTCAAAGACAACGACATGTCAACTTTAGATAAATGCACAGAGGATTAGCAATGCAACTACTTCATTAATTAAATCCCTAAGCAGGAATGGAAGGGTTTCGTCTAAATTACATGTGGAACACATGATATAACCTAACCTATTCTATTATTGATCAGCCAATACATCCCTAATAGTCGGTCGATACCCTTAATCACAAATCTTGATCTCTAATCACCAGTATTTTGAACCATTCAAAAACTAGCACTAGTCAATTTTAAGATCTACCAAAACTTTAAGCATGTCTGAAAAAACAGACTTTGCAGATCTATAACCACATGTGCAATTTTCTTTTTAGCTCAAGTCAAGGCAGCTAGTTTGATTGGGACCACAGCATCAAGAATGCAACATATGATGCTTAGGCATCCATGTGATTTGTTAATCATGCAATTAAGATCATAATCTCTCCACGTAAAGTATCACAAACACATCAGAGTAGGTGGAAAACGTTGGCTCAAGTTGGAGAAATTGTATCTGTAACAAGCTAAGGTCTCTACAAACATGGAAAGATGAATAAAAAGCCTTTTGACAGTTGCCTATCTACTTGTTTGACTCACAAAGGCAATCAAAATAAGACCTTAAAGGCTCTTGATTGGAACCCATCAGTACTAATTCAGGAACAGGACACTGATCACATGGTTCCTTTGATAGGCCAATTTACATTTCCAGAAAAGGAGGAAGAGATGGCTGAGTTTGAATTTGATGTTTGGAAAGTGATGGTAGGAAACAGGCACGCATAGCAAATAGCTTTCATGACTTGCCAGGCTTTTGAAAGCAGGAAAGAGGGTGATCTTTTTGTTATTGGGGGGGGGGGGGGGTTATGAGTAAGTGTGCATGGAATCCAACACTGGTGCAAACTAAAGAGAGTTTTAATAAATCAAAAAGCAACAAATGGGAGAAAGATTTGGTTGAGTGAGTGGGCTTGGTAGGAGTGTAGACCCCCTAATGGTAGGCAGCTTTTCTTTTTTATGTTTTGAGTGCTGTCCAAAGGCTAATTTAAAAAGTATAAGAAAGTAGAATCTTGCTAAGACTATGTTTTCACCTCTTTTGAGTACGAAAAGAAAGATGTGTCTTTTATATTCTTTTAAGAAAAAGTTGATATAATGAGAATATAAAGGAGAAAGTATAGTGTGAGGTTGAATTGATTGGCTTATGAGCTGCTTTTTATAACCTTGCTCTTACACACCATAGCAAGACCCGATAGATATTTTAGGGTAGTGATGTTTCCAGGATAAAAGTGATTTTCCACACAATTTATGCAGTCTGAGTTTTACTGCGTGTATCAAATGTTTAAAATATTTCAAAGCCAATAAAAAAAATGGCTACCTTTTAAGATTTTCTATACACTCCAACTTCACCAATAAAAATACTGCTGTTGCAAATATATACATCATAATTGCTTAAAAAGTTCTTCTGATATTAAGACAATGTATTCTTTCATCATACAACATAGTCATGCAAACTGGATCATTAGGTACCATTAAGGTGTAGGAAACTCATGATGAACAAGCATGGATGGATCTACACAAGGACAAGTGAGGTAGTTGCCCACTATGATTTGAGTATTTTATTTGCAAAGAGGTCTTTAGAAGTATATGAAATTGCACCCACAAACTACTATTTTCAAGATTTCTTAAGTGTGTAACTGTACTTACTTTCATATACACCCACAAACCACTCCTCATTGTGCCAGTTTTTTCAAGTGCTAACCATATTGTTATAATGTGGTTCGCTCAGCATGCGTTTTATCCTGCTTGTTTTCAAAATAAATCGCAAACTGCTTAATTATTGGTTTGGTAAACAGTTTCAGTTTCTTCTAGTTATGAGATCTACTTCATAATAAGGGGAACATAAAACTAGCTATAGATTATATACTGGTGTTATGCACCATCATCTATTTCTTCCTCAAGATGTCCCAAAACAAATGTCATAGTTCGGGTTTAAGATTCTGCAACTTAATAATTGGATTTACCTCCATGAAAATGAGTTTTGGTGAGACATAAATGGATCAAATCTTCCAATGATAATAAAAACAAACAATTTTATGAGGCCACAAAGTTTGATAGGATAAGAAAAATCTATACAAGAACCTATTGTTTCAGCAAAGCAAATATTCAAACTACACGAGAAAAATAATATTTTGTTATCAACAAAAAAAATATTAGTTTTTCAGGTCTGATTTCTCATGTTATACTGGTGCAATCATGTAAAAGATTTTAAGGCTCACAAGTAAACTAAAAAACTGGTATTTTTCTTCAATATTTTCATAAAAGAATAATTATGGGTACAACAATCCAAAGTGCTATCACACACCAAGAAAAAGAATAATATCCACTTACGTCTGTGATCTCAGTACAAGCCCAAAATCTTCCACCAGAGAGAACCAACTAATCCCCATATAACAATGTTAATAACAGCTATCACAATACCCAATTTAAAAACATCACCAAGTTTTACATAGCCCGCTGTCAAAAAGGAGAAACGAGCATTCTATCAATTCAAATGCCAGAAAAAATAATCTTGACGGCAAATGAATATATCAAAGGTATAGAAAAGTAATAACTACACACAAACATATACGAAGTTTATGTTGATAACTGAAAACCTTTTCATTGGTATAGATAAAAGTAATTTATTAAGTTTATCAAAAGGCAGAACTGAACTAAGTCGGGTGATGAGTTATTTTTTACTCCAGGCTAACATTCATCAACTAATACATTATTTTCTAGGTGGTAACACAAGTAAGAAATTTTGAGGTTATTTCAAATGTCAAATTGTGCTAGCTAGTTATTAGAAAGGATGGCCTTCTTAATGTTTAAATTGTGGAGTGGTTTAACTTCACTTAACCATATAAATTATGTGAGATTGTTTTAACTCTTGATAGCACAGTGATGTAGCTCTTACATATAGAACAACATATCATCCTCTTAATAGAATCTGTCACTCCTATTGGGATCTTAGACAAACCTACTATGTTATGCTGGTTCCCACATAACTAAGTTATCCCTAATATCTTCTGCAGTTCATAGAAGAAAAAGATACAGTCAGCCTGACATCTTAAATATAGGGGGGGAAGGGAAAAAAAAAAAAAGCACAAGGCAATACTTGACACGCAAATCTAGGTCAAGGTTATCCTCTCCCCCAAAAAAAATTAAAAAAGGAAAAGAAGCCTAAACTTTGGAAGGAACCTTGGCTTTCCAAATGTACGAAACCAATGGGAACTGATAGGTACAGTAGAGGGAGTCAACAGAGGAATATCTCTTACAAGAAAAGGAACAAAATTAGATCTAAAGACCAGATCATCAGATGTGCTTATCAAAAGAGACAAAATAGCAGGTACAAGGAAATACTTGACACACAAGTCTGAGTCAAGGTTATCCTTCCCCCAAAGGAAAAGAAGCCTAAACTTTGGAAGGATCCTTGGCTTTCCAAATGTACGAAACCAATGGGAACTGATAGGAATAGTAGAGGGAGTCAACAGAGAAAACTAACTCTTATAAGAAAATAAACTAATTAGATCTAAAGACCTGAAGGCGAAGCGCTTATCAGAAGAGAAAAAATAGCAGATAATGTACAAAATGGTTGCAGCCTATGACTTTGAGATGTTTAGGGGCAGGAACTTCATTCTTTTGTTTCCAACGTTAATCCATCGACAATAATGAAGTGAACTATTGCAATTGTCATAACATAATGATGCCTTGAAGACTTAACTCGTCATGAGATATATATATAGAGAAAACAAAGTCTTATTTTTGAGCTCTTTTACAAAACCAGTGATGTACAAATGTTGGAGACCACACTAATACAGGATACAGTAAGTCGGTGTTTGGGGTCACTGGAGAAACTTGAGAGTGAATTTGATACCAAAACTTACTAAAAGCATAAGGATTGAAATCATACAAAGGAGATAGGGGAAGGCTTATTAATTCGCTTTGAATGGATAATAAGAAAAGATATGGGTCTGTTCTAGGTGAGTAGGTGCTGCGAGAAGTACTGAAGAACTCCACATTTTCTAATCTTCTAGGTTGTTTGAGCTGAGTCTTTGATGGATTTGGTAAAAATCAAAATATCCCTTTCAAATTCCTATGGCATGCCAAAAAAAACTTTCATTTGCGGCAACATCCCCAAAATGAACCAATGCCTCCAACAATAATGGGGGGATAGATATTAAAAGTTAAAAAAAAAAAAAAAGGAATTATTAATGCAATTCAAATGAATGGTATGAAGGAAAGAAAGAGTACCTCCATAATATACAGCAGCTTGACCACTGCTGTAATGTGCCAGTGCACCAAAAAGATTTGTATTGAATGCCAAAGCCAGGGCTGCCAACAGTCTAGGAACTTTAGATGCCAAGTGCATCCCAAGAAATGCGGAATACAAAGCTCCTACATGGGCAGTTTGACTCGCAAATAGATAGTGGATGAAGAAATATGTTGTCTGAAGGATAACAAATGCAGCAGGCCAGCTCAAAGAGAGAGATTTGAGGGTCCTGCTCACAGAATCAGACATCCAGGGTATAATACCAAGTTTTGTCAGTTGGTTCGCCATTCCAACTAAAACCCCAAACCAAGTCAAGGTATCCCATGCTGACTTTTCACTTAAGCAATCGTCCCAATCAAGTACTCCCAGTAGCAGAAGAATTGATAAACCCAGCATTGCTGAAACAACATTTGATACGCCAAGCGCCTCTCTGCACATAGATAAAGATTTATCAATAGTTTACTACCATATCAATAGAAGCAACTGAGCGTTTGTACTTTGGTGGGACTAACACTCCCTTTAAGTTCGAGTATAGATATCAATCATGCCTAGCAAGTTAAGCAGTTAGAAAAATAGATTCTACCTCAAGTTTAGTTTTCATTTGGAAAGGTGGGTATTTGTCATTTTTTAAAGAAAGAAAAGAAAAGTGACTTCAAACCTTTGCAGTGGCAAAGTAGTGTGTGTGAGTTTAAATTTTGTCTTAAATTAGCAGAAAAAAAGGGCTTTTTCATGCATAATTAAGGTTTTCCAAAGTCACACTTAAACTTTTTTCCTTTTTCTTTTGTAAAGAATTCTTTTCATATTAAATCTCAAAGATTTGTTTTTGGGAAAAAAATGTAGGAGAATGTTACGTCCAAGTGTGTCTATGAACTTATCAAAAAAAATGTCCCAATGTGCGTATGGAAACCTTAATATGCAAATAAAAGAGTCAAAAGTCAAATAGAACTCATATTTCTGGACAGAGATACTCATAAAATGCCTGATCACACAATTTCCTTCATTGTTTACCCCATGCATGCTTGGTAGTTTTGGAACTAGTGCTATAGGTGAAGCCTGGTCCAATTTAATTCACAGAAGATAGTAAAGTTGTGCATTGTATCGTTATCGTTTCATAAGATACGAGAATAAAAATATGATACGGTGTCATTTTCGATACACCCTGTGATACATATTAAATTGTGTCCATATTGTGTCATATGTATCGCGCAGCGTACGATTTTGATAACTATGATTATAGCATCAATGGATCTCCTGCAGGTACCAGGTGGAACATACAAGTAGGTACCGCCATTAAAAAGATATGCGAACTAAATAAAGAAAGGTAGATACTTAATCTTACCCAGATATCCACAATGCGACCGTGACAAGCATGGTGCCAAGCATTATCCATTCATTCCTTGTGACAGGACCCATCTGCTCCAGCTTTCTACTGGCCATGACAGGAGCATCTGGTGTGTACTTTGTTTCTGGTGGGAAAATCTTATATACCATAAATGGAGTTACTAGAAGAGATATTAGTGCAGGTATACTGGCAGCCTTGAACCAAGTAATCCATTTTGCTGAAATTTTAACCCCAAGGCTCTCAGCGAATTTGAGACAGAGCAGGTTTTGAGCTGCAGCAGTCAGGAATAGAGCACTTGAGCTACTTGATGACTGTCACGCATCAACAAGGGAAACATTCCAATCAAAAACCAATAACAAATAACAAGAGCGAAGAATTCGTAATTGCTGGAAATATAGCATAAAGCCATAAACATATAGGAACCTTTTTATTACTAAATTAGTATACATCATTCATTAGCATAACAATGTAATTTTCTTTATACCAACATTACCACATCATTCAAAATATGAGCCAGGAATAAAATATCAAGTATAATTGTTACACCATGAGCAGGAAAATATTAATTTAGCAAAATGACATGCCCCAATCATATGGGGATTTTGCATTTTAAGTGGGATGAGTTATTGGTAAATAATGTATATAATAATATTCGATGGACTTTGGATGTGCTAATAAAGATCTTAATTATTATTCTGATTACCACTAAAATGAATACTCCACGAACTTTTACAGAATCATAGATTAGAATTGCATGATCTTCATCACTGACATTGGCTATTAGTTGGAATATAGCATTAATATGAATTATTCCAGGAAGTATTTATTAGAGGCCCTATGTTGTTCAAAGCTGTATCTTCTGAGCAATTCCTCGCCTTTGGCCCGGCTGCTCC
The DNA here is from genome assembly GCA_016801055.1 of Panax notoginseng. Lineage (NCBI taxonomy): Eukaryota > Viridiplantae > Streptophyta > Magnoliopsida > Apiales > Araliaceae > Panax > Panax notoginseng. Next base: position 65,077,328 of record CM029013.1, on the reverse strand, counting down.
CAGAAGTCCCCAGTTTGAAAGATCATTCCCGCCGCCACCGCTTGCACGCCGCGAACAACAGTTCCTTGTGCCTTGTGGTTTTTCTGGTTCCTTGATTGGTTAAACTGACTGACGTAAAAGTAACTTGGATTGCATGATTAAAGGAAAAAAACCAAGTCAAAGAAACTACTTTAAAACATGCAAATTCAAATCAAATCCAATACTTACGATAAAATTTAATTTCTTTATGCCATCCCCAGATATCCTATTAGTTTTTTATTGCCAAATCCAATCCAATACTTCTGATAAAATTTAATTTCTTTATGCCATCCCCAGATTTCCTATTAGTCTTTTATTGCCATGTTACATTGTACAAATTTCATGCATCAAAAAAATGACTGGTCAATGGTACTTGGGCCATAGGGAAGGAAAAGCAAAATACCCAATAGCTGATGATCAGCAAACTGCCCCTTCATGCGACCAAAACGATTATTATTCTTCAATAATACTTCTGTCCCAAAAAGTTAGTCTACTTTTAAAAATCATGCATTATGAGAACAGTAGTCAATTTCTAATTTAACCTTCAAACTCAATTTAAATAACAATACTGACATTAAATTAGTATCTAGGTTTGGTCATTTCATTCAGGGCAAACTTGTACCAATATTTGACACTAGTCTTATTTTTAGAAAGTGGACTCTGTTTTCAGGACATACAAAAACTGAAAAATGGAGAGATTTTAATAACTCAACTAAAAATCATACTCTTTATATTCCATAAAAGGAGTCCCATTTGCAAATATTAATGCCTTAGTGGTGGACCTGGTGGTATGTAGTATTATCACGTTGAGAACATTGTCGGTTTATATGACATCAATGAGGATTCTTTTTGGGAAAATGATATATACGTCGACAAATATGTGACGGATTGCGACCAACGTGAAAGTGTATGTGAAAAAATAGAATAAATTAGAAAGGGGATTGCGACCAACGTGGAAGTGTATGTGAAAAAATAGAATAAATTAGAAAGGGACAACTCGGACTATTTTGACACATACGTTACCATTATAATTTAGCTTAAAACTTACTCAATATGTTGCAGAACTGGGGGACAAATTTTTATTTTTTTATAAATTTGACTTTTTTTAGGAGCACTATTTTCACATGTGTTTTTAATATTTTCAGTTACTTCTCACTTGAAGGTGAGACCGTTGACCATATACAAATATCAAAAATATGTATCAGTTTTTTTTGTTTTTTGTTTTTTGTTTTTTGCGTAACAAGAAGTAATAGTTAATACATTTATAGCAATAGAATATAAAGAATTCTAGATAATCCACCCTTAAGATATCAATTTCATACAACAAACTCAATAAAATTAATCTCCAAACACAATAGAATGATGCTTACCTGAAACTGTGATTGAACCAGAAAAGCCCCAAGCTTCCTTGCTGAACCATCTTTTGGCATACTATTACCAGACATCGACAAAGACTTGATAATCGGCAAAAATATGCCACCAGCCCTCGCCGTAGTACTCGGCATAGCCGGCGCAATAATCGCCTCGCTCAACGCCAATCCGTACGCCAAACCTAGCGTACTCTTCCCCAGCCATTTGACGAAATACATCGCAATACGATCACCTAATCCCGTTTTCACAAACCCTCGAGAGAAGAAGAACGAAGCCACGATTAGCCAAATCACTTCGTTGGTGAAGGCGGAGAATGCGGCGGCAAACGGAAGCGTATCGGTGATGATTAATAGGGTAAGGCAAGTGAAAACCCACGCCCCGACCGGCAATGGACTTAGGATAAGGCCGGCGATGGTGGTTACAAATATGGCGAATAATTGCCAGGCTTGTTTTGTAACTCCGGCTGGTTTTGGGACAGCGAGACGGATTATGAGGCCTATGGATACGGAGATTGCTAGGGGGATTAGTTTTGCGCCTTGCCATCGGCGTTTTGGGGTGATTAAATGATTGGGAGAGAGAAGGTTCGGTGTTTGATGGTGGTGGTGGTGGCGCGCCGGAGTGTTTGGAGGTGAGTCGGCGATGTTGGTTGCGGAATCGACGGCGGTGGTGGGGGAGAAAGGCTGCATTTGTCTGGATTCCATTTTTTGATAGATGCTTTTTAAAATAGTGGCGGGGAAAGCTTTTTATACTCTCAAGTCTTGCCCGTTCTTTTTAATGCCTTTGATATTGGATTTTAAGGAATCTAATTAAAATTTCATCTTGCCAAATTTTCTAGGTATGATTATGGAGATTTTTTATTTTTTTATCAATATCATTTATTTCCTCCATTCCAATCTTGATGATATATTTATCTTTTTTCCTGTTCAAAAAATAACGGATAAGAGTACGAAAAAATTTTAAAATGACTTATCAGGTATATTTTAAATATAAAATATTTGAGCAATAATTAATATGTATAATCCTAATATGTAATTAAATTTCAAATGAAGGTATAATAATATGTCATTTTAATTAACAAATAAATAGATTGAAAAAGATTGTGAACCTCTTCATCTAAGATAGTATTGGTGCTGACAATCTTATTTGTTTTTATATTTAGTGCATTCCAAATTTTAGGGACTTTAATTCATTAGTTTTGTCTTTAAAAAATTAACGTCCGTTATTTTTTTAACGGAATAACTCAATTTTAAAATAATAATTAGTTTAGTGGAGTAATTTAAAAAATTAAAAGTTTAATGGTGTAATCAGTAAAACGTGTCAACTATAGTGGATATTTCATTAATTTTGTCATATATCAATTATATATGAATTTTTTCGGGTGATTGAGAAAAAATGGATTAGGATGAGGAGAATAGTACAGAAAATACTTTGATTTTTTTCCTTTTTTTTATATTTATTTTATAGTAGCGTCCCTTCTTAATAATGAGCCAAGCCACTTAGTCATAAAAAAGGGTAAAAGTTTTAAAATTGTTTGAATTATTTAATTTATTTGATAATTTATTTGAATTGTTTATTTTTATTTGTTGTATAATAAATATTGTATTTAATTTTTTTTAGTTCGTTCAGACAAAATTATATACTTATTCAGTATAGTTTAGAGAGGTAAAATAGTAACAAATTATTTTTTAAATGTTTCAGATATGTCAATTATCAAATATTTTTTTCATTCAGATTCAGTTTCAGCTCATTTAGATTCAGATTCAGATTCCTTCAGTTTTTTTCAAACACCCCCTTACTTTCAAAACTTACTTGCAATGTTAGGAGGCGAGAACAATGAATAATATTATTTTGTTATTAAAATGTGTTAAGTCCGAATTAATTTAGAATTAATCTAGAAGGGGGTTGAATAATTAATTCACGTTTATAAATTTTCAGTTGAGACTGTATTTATCACTTTTATTTGCCCAATTATTTAGAAATTAGAAATCCAAATATTTAAAGTAAGTCCAAAGGTAATTTTGGATCAAGTTGAATTAATTAGTTGTCAATTGTCATATATATATTATAACTCGCACTCTCTATAAATATAATGAAATAAAATAAACTTTTTATAACTAGATAAATTGTAATCTATGTATTGATCAGAATAAATTATAAATAAAAGTTTCCATAAACATATTATTAAAGTTTTAATCAAGTATTTGAAAAAAAATAATTAAATATTCAATATAAACTTTTGAATTTAATTATAAATTATAAATATTCTACACACTACAATATTACTCCACACACATAAAATAGACATCTAAACATTAATAAGTAGAGCATTCATTTTGAAATTTAGGATTTCAATAATAATGAAAACTTATTTGAATTGTAATTTAGAACATTGATTAGTGTATTTAAATATTTATTAAAAATAAATAAATTAACTTTCATTTATTAATAAACTATATTTTAAAACTCATTATTTTTTATTATAGTTATAGTTAGGGATGTAAATGATAACCAAAAAATCCATATGCATCCGCATCCGCATTCGGTTTAAAGGTATCCACAAATGAATAGATACGGATACTACTGTATCCGAATCCGTATATATTATTTTACACCCTTAGGAATAAGAGATTTTGTAATTAAGTAGAGTCTTATTCCATTCCTGCTCAAAAGGATGAACAAAATATATTTTTACACATATTAAAAAAAAGAGTAAAATACACTGACACCTCCAACAATTTAAATGAGATAATCTTAATTACAAATAAAACTATAGATAAAATGTATTGTATTAAAAAAAGGATAATTAAACACACACACACACACACACACACACACACACACACACACACACACACACACACACACACACACACACACACACACACACATATATATATATATATATATATATATATATATATATATATATATTATTTATGAATTAAAATTTGATAACAAGGGTAAATATGTAACTTTATATATTTAATCAACCCTAAAAACTTGCAGGGGTACTAACTATTACTTAAAAAATTATAGGGGATGTGAGTGTTATTATGGTTATCTAGAGGGGGTTTCATTGTATTTTACTCAAAGAAAAAAGTAGAGTAGAAGAAATAAAGTAAACAAGTTCTAAATTTATCTTTAGAGATTCCACAAGATTACATAAAATTACGACTACTTTTATTTTTTATTTTAGTGAAACCATTAAATGACATTTCCCCCCTCACTTTATGTACCTTAGTTCATCCTTTTGTGGACAAAAAAATAAATATACATTTAGTCATCATTTTGAAGACATAGGGAGTGTTTTAGTTGTTGAAATGTAGCACAACCAAAAAATCATATAGCATGCAAAGGGTTGAGAGAGAGTGTGAGTTGATTTTGGGTTTGTGTGAGGGATAGGGTTCTCACAGCTTTTATGTTTCGTGCAAAAAATTGTGTCGTGGATATTATAAAGTTGTGTAACCTCAACTTTTAGAATGTAAAATTTGAGAGAATTATTGTAAACTCATTATTATTGATATAGCGGACATTTAGAATTTGACCCGTGATTTTTTCCTTGAAGATTTTTTCACGTTAAATATTGTGTTGTTTTTCTCTTTTTATTTTATTGTTTGGTTTGTGTCGACTTTATTCTTCTCTTTATTTTATTGTTTGGCTTGTGTCGACTTAATTTTCAACAAATTAATTAATTAATTGATATACTAAGAATTTTGCTCAATATTTTGTGACAAAAGATATATTGTATCTTTAATAGTAAATGTGTACTAATTATTTTTAAAAAAACTTAACTTTTGAGCTGATAGAGTTAGTTTTTGGGAATACCAAAATTTATGACCTGAAAGTAAGGGTGTAAATAAACCGAGTCCAGTCGAGTATTGAGTTGCTCAAATTTGGTTCACAAAATTTATCGAGTATAAAATAAAATTTGATTGAGATTCGTTTAGCTACGTAGTCGAGTACGATCCCGAATCGAGCCCGAGCAGTTTGAATTTTTTGAACGAATATGATCCGAGCATCAATAAAAAATTACAATTTGAGGAAGTTTGAGTAATTTATCGAATCTTAAAATTTGCTCATATTTGACTCATTTATATTTCGAGTCGAGCTCGAATCGAACTTTTAATCGAGCAAGTACGAATCGAACCCGAACTGTTTGCTCATTTTATAACCTTACCTGAATGGTAGGAAAATATATATACAAAAAATTATGTTATCGAGTCACCAAACTTGAACTGCTCAATTGATTCGAGACCTATTAAAACAACTCTTTGTTTGCCCCATTATATTTTGGTATTGATTGATTGATAATTAAAGTTGAAATAAAAACAAATTAATGTTTAATATCTTTTGTTTTTAAAAGACAGAAAAAGTAATAAAGAGTGTAATAAATTTCACATAATCCAAGGAACAAACTAGTGTCCGTCTGTTTCAAATTACAACTAGTTTCTTTGAAGAGTAATAAAATCAATACCAGAAATAAGTTGAGTGTATGATCTTATTCAAAAACATCCAATACATACTTCCAACTTGTCCTTCGGTCGTCCTGCATCTAAATCTATATCTACATTCATGTTTTTCTAATTTAATTTGGGTATTAAATTAATGTTACGTTTGAATTGAAGGAATAAAATAGATATTAAAATGATTCATTTCATTCTAGTTGGAATGGGTTATTCTATACTTTCCCTCTTCCAAGTAATAAAATTCATAAATTTGGAAGGAATAATGTGACGCCCCCAAAATAGGTATATACAACACATTCTGAGTCGTCAAATACATGGTACATAATTTAAATACAAACTTAATTTATACAACTGTCGTGCAAAATACGATAAAACATAAGCTGAGAATTTTAACACGAATATTGTCTCGTAGACAATATCCAAACTCAAATGAAGTCCTCATTACAATTATTATCACACTATTTTATAGAATATTGATGACTACTATAGCCACCATCTTGGACCATCACTCCATTCTCCGACTAGTCCTAGCTATATTCTTATTTTTTGAAGAGAACAATAAAAGAAAAGGGTGAGCTTAACTAGCCCAGTAAAGAATATTATAACTAAGATAATGTAGAATAAATTATATTTAGTCTTCAACAGTATAAAAACTGATAGAATATAATAGACAACAAGTTTAACTGCAGCGGAACAAACAATCCATTAGAAGAGTCAAGTAGAGCATGATATCTACTATCTTCTATGATTTAAAAGTTCATCGTCAATATTTTATATATATAACACATCTCAATAAATAATTCACATCACCGAATTATCTATGTACTACGGGCCAATGATATTCGTTAGTATCACATCCACGAATTATTCATGCACTACGGACCAAAGATATTCGTTAGTACCCCCAATGGTCATTATCATGCCAAACAACTATTCATCAATGCACTACGGGCCAATGAGGACTTTTACCACATCATTTGTAACATTACAGGTCATGATTATACCGATACATAATTCTTGATCATAGTCATATAAATCAACAATCCATCTATGCACCGCGGATCAAAGATGACTTTTATCACAATATAAGCATGAGGATGATGACAATGAAATAAGAATTCAATTAAGTGAGATCAAAGATAAATTTTAAAGATTTATAATTCAATTCATCCAGAGTTTAAAAATGTCTAAATTTTTCAACATGATAACTGCTTTGTGAAATAAATTCAAGAATAATATTAATGTATCAAAAATAATTTGGACATAAAAGAAATTAATTTTTATCGTGAATAGTACCATGTGAATAGTACTTCGTGAATAGTACCCCGTGAATAGTACCGTATGTATGAATAATATCATATGTATGAATAGTACCCATGAATAGTACTCCGGCATGAAAAGATTAAAATTTAACAAGAATGTTTAGAAAAATATTTCTGTGAAACGATACTAAATGAAGCGCAAATTTTTATGATATTCTACTAATTTCAAGGAGTATAGAAGCCTAACTTATCAAAATAAGTGTAGAATTATAAATATAAAACGAAATAATATTACTTACATACTACAGAGTATGGAAGAAAATATTATTTCTTACGAATATTGAACAAAAATAATATCCCTTACGAATATTGAACGAAAATAATATTCCTTACAAATATTGAATGAATATAATATCCCTTACGAATATTGAATGAAAATGATATTCCTTATGAATATTGAACGAAAATAATAATCCTTATGAATACGAAAAATAATATCTTTTCTAAATATGAAATAAATAATACCCCTTACTTTAGTAGGAGAGTAATTTCGACTGGTATAACGGAGATATTCTTAAAGAAAATTTGTACTGTTTTCTACACTAAAATCTTTCTTAAACTCAAAAGAAATACGCTCAATATTATAGAAGAAGAATTTTTGATTCTGGAGTGATTTTCATTTCTAAACTGAGTATCCTATTTATAGGAGAATGACAAGATACTATTAAAAAAAAATCACGGACTGCACAGTAAGGAATCACGGATGCCGAATTCGTTCGGCTGAATTTTTTTTTAATTTTACTATGCAACACTATGCAAACATTATGACGTACTATGTAAACACTATGACGTACTATGCAACAAAATAAAATATAAATATTATATTTATAAAAAGTATTCTGTTTTATATAAAAAGTTTTCTGTTTTATTACTATAAAACAAAAATTGAGATAACTTTTTACCGACAATTTTAAAAAATAAGTAAGTGGGGGTCCATGTAATAAACCAAATTTACAATCAATACTTCATAAAAAAAATCTCTATTTATCACAAATCAATTGACTTCACTAAATGCATTTTTAATAACATTTATTCATCATTAATATTGTAACTCGCAATATTAACAACCAGATCATTCTCAAGAAAGAGGGGGCTTTCAGATAAGGACTTCTCCTTATTGGCGCACAATTAGATGACTAAACCCCTTTTCTCGACAGAACTTTTTAGATATTATCAATAATATAAATAATAATATGAATAACTGTGTCGTTTGAATTATTGATTTAATAATATAAAATATTATGCAGATGATACTGTTACAATAATTGAATCAATAATATGATATATTATGCAGCAACTACTGATGCAATAATTGAATAAAACTGAGCGACTTCTCACGTAAGCATCAATAATTAAATATATTGTGCAATACCGTGTGCTTTTCTGCAACCACGCGTATTACTGTACTTTTATCACTGTGTATTTCAACAGTTAACGATAAAAGTATTGCCGTTATTTTTATAAAAATGTTATTTCTGTCACTTTTTATAACTGACAATAATTCTATTGTGGGTCCACCAATGATTGTGCCGTCGTACGGATATTTTTCGACAAAAAGAGTATTCTCCGTCCAAACGAATATTTTATGACAACTTGTTTACTTTGCAAAATTTATAAATATTACCCTCAACTATAACATTATATCAAATCTACACCTTATTATTCAAAATAATATTTAAAAAAAATTAAATTTTTATTCATAAAAGTTGGGGTCTTACAAATAAGAACGGTTCATTCCATTCCAATCGCAATCAAACACGATTTTTTAAATTCTATGAGAGTGAGTCATTTCATTCTTACTTTCATTACTTTAATCTAAACGTAACATAAAATAAATGATATTTTCTACAAAAAAATATTTATATTTATGTTTTATTTTATTTTTTTATGTTCGCTCGGTTGTAAAATAAACTTTGAGTGGAAATAAAAATTAATCTAAAGTGTATTTGTGAGACCCCGAATTTTATGAAATAAAAGTATTCAATTTTTCTATTTTGGTAAATGGTTAAATTGATAAAAGGTTAAAGTTAAGGGTGATATGTGAATTTTTTTTTAAAGTAAACAAGCTGTCATAAAATACATGGTCACTATTCACTAGTTACTATTCACGGGTTACTATTCACCCAAATTACTATTCACTCTAATATCGTTCACTCGAGTATTTGGGATACTTTTTGTGTCGGAGTACTATTCATGAGTTACTATTCACGAATTACTATTCACAGGTTACTATTCACCCAAATTACTATTCACTCTAGTATTGTTCACTCGAGTATTTAGGACACTTTTTGTGTCGGAGTTACTATTCACGAGTTACTATTCACAGGTTAATATTCATCTAAATTACTATTCACTCTAGTATTATTCACTCGAGTATTTGAGACACTTTTTGTGTCGGAGTTACTATTCAGGAGTTACTATTCACGAGTTACTATTCACGGGTTACTATTCACCCAAATTACAATTCACTCTAGTATTGTTCACTCGAGTATTTGGGACACTTTTTGTGTCGAAGTACTATTCACGAGTTACTATTTACGGGGAATATTCGTACGACGGTACAATCATTGGTGGACCCCACAACGGAATTATTGTCAGATTGAGAAAACGACAAAAATATTTTATTAAAAATAACGGCGGAAGTTTTACAATCGATACTGTTGAACTACTCGGTAGTAAAAGTACAGTAATACGTGTGGTTGCATAGTAACACACGGTATTGATGCTTATGTGAGAAGTCACTCAGTTTGATTCAATTATTGTCAATTAATAATATGAATTATTTAGCGATAATGAAGTTTTGTTTTATTCGTATTATTAACGTAATAAAACAGAAACATCTTTTTATATAAAACATAATACTTTATTAAAGTTATTCTATAAATAGAATATATTATATTCTATTGTGCATAGTGTTTTGCATAGTAAAATCTTTTTATATAAAACAGAATACTTTATTAAAGTTATTCTATAAATAGAATATATTATATTTTATTTAAAAAACTTTTCTTTAAATATGCACCGTCAGATTAAAGTAAATCAATCTGGACCGTTCGTGGATTAGTTACTATGCATTCCATTTTCCTATAAATAGAAGCTCATTCCTTCATTATTTTTTGACGAATTCACTGAACTCTAGAGAGAGAAACTATAGAGAGAAAGAAGAAGACTATTCTGCCACTTAACTTCTTTTTTATTTCAGTTCTTCTTTAAAATGGTAAGGGGTGTTATTCTTTCTTATTCATGAAGAGAACTATTGTTATTCCATTTCTTATTATTATGTTAGAATAACCTGTATACGCGGTCTACCCTATACTTGGTGACATTCTTCTGTTATTCTGTTGGAACATCCTGTCTGTGTGTTTTACACCGGACCTGGTTCCGTCTTTATTATTATTCTGTTGGAACATCCTGTCTGTGTGTTTTACACCGGACCTGGTTCCATTATTTATTATTCTGTCGGAATATCCTGTCTGTGCGTTTACGCCGGACCTGGTTCCATTATTTATTATTCTGTTGGAATAACCTGTCTGTGTGGTCTATCGCATGCCGGGTGATTTCTTTTGTTATTCCATTCTTTATTATACTCAGTTGGTTAAGTTTTGACTTCTATACTCCATGAAATTAGTGGAATATCCTTGATATTTGCGCTTCATCCAGTATCTTTTCATGAAAATATTCTTCTGAGCATTCTTGACTGTTACTTTACAAAGAAGTATCATGTTGACAATTTGGATATTATTAGTTCCTGGATAAACTAATTCTTGAACTTGTTTAATTGAATTCCTATAACATTGTCATCATCCTCATGTTTATTTTATGTTAAAAGTCATCTTTGGCTTACGTGCATAGATGGACTTAGTATGATTATGACCAGGGATCATTCGGTATAATCATGAACTGTGATGTTATAAGTGGTGTGGTAAAAGTCCTCAGTGGCTTGTAATGCATTGATAGACAGTTTGTGGTATGATTATGACCAAAGATTTTTCGGTATAGTCATGATCATTGATGATTTAATGAATATCATTGGCCCGTAATACAAGGATGATTAGATGATGTGGTTTATTTATTAAGCTGAGTCCCAGCGATCACAGAGTTGAAAATATTTTTAAATCATAGAAGATAGTAGGTTTTATTCTCTACTTGACTCTTCTAATGGATTGCTTATTCCGCTGCAGTTAAACTTGATGTCTATTGTATTTTATCAGTTTAACATTATTGAAGACTATTGATAATTTATTCTTCATTATCTTAGTCATAATATTTCTTACTGGGCTAGTTGAGCTCACCCTTTCTTTCAATGTTCTCTTCAGGAAATGAGAATATAGCTGGGACGAGTCAGGGAAAGGAGTGATGGTCCAGAAGATAGCATTAGTAGTCCTCACCATTCTGTTAAATAGTGTGACAATAAATGTAATGAGGACTCCTTGAGTGTGGATATTGTCTAGATGACAATATTCCTATTAGAACTCTCAGTTTATGTATTGTCGTATGTTACACGACATTTGTATAATTAAGTTTGTATTTGTATTTTATACCATGTATCTGACGACCCAAGATGGGTGATAAATACCTAATTTTGGGGGCGTTACAGTTGGTATCAAAGCTTAGGGATATGATCCCTGGATGAGATGTAAGATAAGAACTAGGAGGGGAGAGACGGGGAATTCCTTCGCTAGTATGACCTACCTAAGTTTATTTGGTATTTAATTGGTCGGTCAGAGTATAGGGATAATATGTGATATGTTAATTAACTCTTGTTTTGTGGCAGTGTTTGAAAATGACATCTAACAATGTTGAGATAAGCATTGGAGCAAAATAATATGACCATATTACAGTACGAGGTTAAGTTTGCGGAGTTATCCCGATTTGCATCCCATTTGGTCGATAATGAAGAGCGAATGACGCGAAAGTTTCTAAGAGGTTTGAAACCCTATATACGTCAATACCTCATTCTCATGTTTATATTTTGTTGAAAGTCATCTGTGGCCTGTAGTGCACAGATGGACTTGGTATGATTATGACCATGGATTATTCGGTATAATCATGACCGTAATGTTACAAATGATGTGGAAAAAGTCCTCATTGGCCCGTAATGCATTGATGGACAGTTTTTGGTATGATTATGACTATGGATTCTCTTTGACCGTAGTGCAAAGACTAATTGTTTTAATGGCATGATCAGGACCGTTGATGAAAATACGATTATCTTTAGCCATAGTGCATGCATAATTCGTGGTCGTGATACTAAAGAATATCCTTAGCCGGAGTGCAAGGGTGATTCGATGATGTGGATTAATTATTGAGCTGATTCTCAGCAGTGAAATATTAATTCATAGATGTGGTAAAAGTCATATGTGGCTTACGTGCATAGATGGACTTGGTATGATTATGACCAGAGATTGTTCGGTATAATCATTACCGTAATTGAAAACACGATTATCTTTGGCACGTAGTGCATGGATAATTCGTGGTCGTGATACTAAAGAATATCCTTGGCCTGTAGTGCAGGGATGATTCGATGATGTGGATTAATTATTGGGCTGAGTCTCAGCAATGAAATATTAATTCATAGATGTGGTAAAAGTCATCTGTGGCTTACGTGCATAGATGGACTTGGTATGATTATGACCAGGGATTGTTTGGTATAATCATGACCGTAATTGAAAACACGATTATCTTTGGCACGTAGTGCATGGATAATTCGTGGTCGTGATACTATTAAGCTGAGTCTCAGCATTATTGATTTTACAGTTGTATATCCTTGGCCTGTAGTGCGAAGATTAACTGTTGATTATTGGTTATACAGTTGTAAATCTTTAGCCGTAGTACAAAGATGAATTTATTAGTATGATTATGAGCAGGAATTGTGATTTGGTATAACCATGATTTTTGATATTTCAGGTGAAGATAGGTGATGTAAATTTTCTTCTTCCTGGGTGCGAAAAGTAATTCAGAATCACAATTATGATTATGAGTTATTCATATGATTGTGGACAGAAATTGTTGATTGATGTTACAGGGATATGGTCACTGACGGAGATATTAGTCTAGAAGACGAGTAATATTGTAAGACCCCGAATTTTTTAATAAAATAGAATTTCCTCTATTTATTATTTTAAAATAGTAAGGGTTGAATTGATTAATGTGGTTAGTTATGGGTAAAATGCGCAAATATTTTAAATAACCAGGTGGTTATAAAATATTCATTGTTGTCGGGGAATATTCGCTTGGTCGTGGAATATTCTTACTGTCGGAGAATATTCGTACGACGACGCAGTCTTTGTGGGCCCCATAACGGAAAGCGATTGGATGAAGAAAACGATAAAAATAAGTTGTTTATAAATAACGGCATAGTTGTTACCGTTAATACTGTTGGAATACCCGGTGGTTAAAACACAGTAATACGCGTTATTGCACAGTAGCACACGGTATTACACCAATTATTGATTCTTACGTAAGAAGGCACTACTCAATAATTGTTACAGTAATTACTGTTCAATATTGTATTTTATTGATTCAATAATTGCTGCGTTGATATTTTATATTACTGTTGTTTTAATAATTGTCACTACACAGTATTTTCTATTATCGAAAAAATAATTCATATTATCTGAATAATATTATTAGATAACATTATTGGCAATGTCTAGAAAGTTCTGTCTAAGGAGAGGTTTGGTCATCTAATTGCGCGCCAGTAAGGAGAGATCCTTATTGGAAAGCCCCCTCTTTCCTAGGAACGGCCTGGCTGCCAGTACTGTGATTCTGTAATATTATTTGTGTATAATTAATTATTGATTTATATGATGAGGAAAATATTAATTTTATGTAAGACCCCAACTTATTAATGAATAAAATCAAATTTTCTCTAAATATTATTGTGAATAATAAGGGGTTAATTTGATATAATACTTTGGTTATGGGTGAAATGTGCAAATTTTGCAAAATAAGCAAGTGGTTATAAAATATTTATTTTTGGTCGGTGAATATTCGGTTGGTCGTGGAATATTCTTGCTGTCGGGGAATATTCGTACGACGACGCAGCCTTGTGTGGGCCCCATAACGGAAAGCGATTGGATGAAGAAAACGACAAGTATAAGTTGTTTATTAATAACGGCGTAGTTGTTACCGTTAACACTGTTTAAATACCCGGTGGTTAAAAATACAGTAATAACGCGTGGTTGCATAGTAGCACACGGATTGCACAGTATAGTTGAATTATTGATTCGTACGTAAGAAGGCACTACTCAATAATTGTTACAGTGATTACTGTTCAATATTTTATTTTATTGATTCAATAATTGCTGCATTGATATTTTATATTATTGTTGTTTCAATAATTGTTGCTGCACAGTATTTTCATTTATCAGATCAATAATTCATATTATTTGAATAATATTATTAGATAACATTATTGGCAATGTCTAGAAAGTTCTGTCTAAGGAGAGGTTTGGTCATCTAATTGCGCGCCAGTAAGGAGAAATCCTTATTGGAAAGCCCCCTCTTTCCTGGGAACGGCCTGGTTGTCATAAATGTGATTCTGTAATATTATTTGTGAATAATTAATTATTGATTCATATGATAAGGAAATATTTATTTTATGTGGATATAAATGAGGGATATATTTTTGTGGTTAAAAATGAAGGAGTTAATGTTGAGGTTTTTATCATATTTTTGTCGGAATGGAGGTATTAAAAATCAGGGTTTTTGAGATATTTTGCGGGGGTTATAATTTTTAATCCGACCGTTGGATCGTGGTAATTTTTGGATATGTTATACATATATAAGTTGAGTATATGTCCACAAATTTTGAACCGTTAAAAATGAACGTATGATTTATTATGAATTTTACAAGATGACTGGTTCAGAAATTGTTGAATTTTCGGAGTTTATCATTTTGATGGAAAATTCTAGAATTGGTGGGCCCCACTTGTGGTTGGTGAAGAAATGTGCTGAATTATATTTCAAATGTGGTAGGTGGGAATAGTAGCAGGTAAAGCCATCAGGTTGCAGGTCAAACCTACCAAAATTTTCCTATAAATAGAGGGCTAAGTTAGAATTGAAAATCACACCAGAAACAAGTTTTCTCTCTTTCTCTCTCTAGATTATTGAGTGTATTTTGTGAGTATTTAGATACTTTGAGAGTTTCTATTCATCAGAGCAAGTTTCTTTCAGCCTTATACCGGTATTCCGACCAGAAGTACTGATATTTTGAGGTAAGGGATATTATTTTCTTCTTAATGATATTATTTTCTTCAATATCATTATGCTGAAATATTGATATGAGTTTTTATCAAATTTGGAACTTTTTGTGTCGGGGGTTACTATTCACGTATACGGCACTATTCACGTATACGGCACTATTCACGAATACGGCACTATTCACCGAAAAATAAAATTTTTCCTTTTTGTCCAAGATGTCTATTATGGTTACTATCTTTGATTGTATCCATGTTTTGATCTTTATTTTTGAATTCTGCTTCACAATTGATTATTATGAAGTATTATTGATCTTGGATAAACTGTTATACGAATCCCTACTATTTGTCCTTCTGTCTCATTGGATTCGTTCTCTTTAAGATATTTTTCATCATCCTCAGTCCTAAATGATGATATTACTGAATATCTTTGGCCTGTAGTGCAAAGATGTATAATTACTTGATGAATATCTTTGGCCTGTAGTGCAAAGATGAACAGGTGTTGAGATGAACATGACCGACTGATGATACAAATGAATATCTTTGGCCTGTAGTGCAAAGATGAATATTTGGTTAAAGATGATTATTAATTGATGTTACAGGGATAAAATATTGATGATGGACTTTTAAATCTTAGAAGATAGTAGAATTCTTTCTCTACTTGACTCTTCTAATGGTTTGCTGTTTCCGCTGCAGTTGTTGATCTAAAACTTGTTGTCGATTATATTTTATCAGATTTTTCCCTGTTGAAGACTAACGATAATTTGTTGTATATTATCTTAGTCATAATATTCTTTACTGGGCTAGTTGAGCTCACCCTTTTCCTTTTTGTTCCATTTTTCTTCTCAGGAGGTGAGAACATAGCAGGATCTAGTCGGGGTATGGAGTGATGGTTCTAGAAAGATGTATTAGCAGTCCTCACTATTTCTGTAAAATAGTGTTTGAATAATTGTAATGAGGATTTATTTGAGTGTGGATATTGTCTAGAAGACAATATTTGTATTTAAACTCACAGTATGTGTTGTCGTATTTTGCACGACAATTGTATTATTGAAGTTGTAGTTTGCTTTCTGTACCATGTATTTGGCGACTCAGAATGGGTGTTGTATACCTATTCTGGGGGCGTCACAGTTGGTATCAGAGCTTAGGGATATGATCCCTGGCTGAGATGTGAGACAAGAACTAGGAGGGGAGAGACGGGGAATTCCTTCGCTAGTATGACCTGACTAAGTTTATTTGGTGTTTATTTGGTCGGTCAGAGTATAGGGATAATATATGACATGACTATTAACCCTTGTTTTATGGCAGTATTTAAGAATGGCAGCTGAGAACGTTAATAATGGAGTAAATCAGACCGTGGAGACACCTTTGATCACTACCCAGGGGAACGTGCAACAGGAAGGCAATATTCCTCCTGTAAACAACGTTACCGAGCAAACGATGAATGATGGAATGTTTAGGAGCTTTTTGCAGTTCATGCAAAATCAGACGAGGGAGACTCGTGTGCAGAATACGGGTGGAAATGATAACAACGCGCGGTTTGTCACAGCTAAGCAGTTCAAAGAATTGGGACCACCAGAATTTAAGGGAAAGCCGGATCCGATCATGGCGGAAACGTGGGTCAAGCAAATTACCAAGATATTTGATGTCTTGGGATGCACGGAGGAACAGAAGGTTCCATTCGCCACATTTATGTTCCGCGGTGAGGCAGACTACTGGTGGGAGTCTGTGAAGCGTACCCAGCCTGACGCACTCAACATGTCCTGGGAAACATTTCAAAAACTGTTCAATGACAAGTACTTTCCTGAAAGTATTCGTCATATGAAGGAGGTTGAGTTTATTAGACTGGAACAAAACAACATGACGGTGTCCCAGTACGAGGCGAAGTTTGCAGAGTTATCCAGGTTTGCACCTCATTTGGTCGAAAATGAGGAACGAATGACGCGGATGTTTCTGAGAGGTTTAAAACCTGAGATTCGTCAATACCTTATCTCTCATAAATTTTCTCTGTATTCAGACGTTGTCAACAGGGCCCAATTATTAGAGAGAGATAATGAGTATACTCAACCGAGGGACCACAACCAGGGTCATACCGGTGACAGCAATCATCAGAGCGATGATAACCAACGAGGAGGGAAAAATACGAACAAAGGCGGTAACCACTCGGGTGGTCATCGTGGCCATGATAATAGGAGAGGTGAGTCAAGTGGAAATTTCAGAAAGAGGAGATTCAACAATGACGGGAAGACATCAGCACCAGCACCAGCACCAACAACAAATTTTAGGGGAGGAGAACGACCGCCAGTTAGATGTTACAAATGCGGGAAAGAGGGACATATCAGCCCAAACTGTCCACAACAATCCAAGGTGTGTTATAACTGTGGGAAGGAAGGCCACATCGCTCGAGATTGTACTATAGCGAAACCAAGTTCAGCGGGAGTGGTGATTCCAAGGGCTGTCCCGGATAAGGCGAAATCAGCGGTTCCTGGAAGAGCGTTTGTCGTAACTGGCCAAAACGCGAGAAACCCGAACGAGGTGATCACGGGTAAGCTAATCTTGAATTCTTGCGAAGTTTATACTTTACTAGATACCGGTTCTACCCATTCTTTTATCTCTCCTGCTTGTGCTCAACGTTTAAACTTGACTCCGGAGAAATTGGACTTTAACTTATCTGTTGAAACTCCGTTGGGTGAAACCTTCGTTACATCTACAGTTTATAAATCTTGCATGATCCAAGTTGGCACTATCACATTACCTGTTGATCTTATCTCTTTAAAGATACTTGCTTTTGATGTGATTTTAGGAATTGATTGGTTAACCACTCATCATGCTAAAATTGATTGTTTTCGTAAGGTTGTTAGTTTTCATATTCCTAACCAACCTGTCATACGAATTCAAACTACTAAACCACTAAAATCAGTCACTGTCATATCAAGCCACAAAGCTATTCGTTTATTGAAAAACGGATGTCAAGCTTTCTTAGCCCATGTTATGGATTTGAACAAAGACAAGTCAGATTTGAATAATATTTCTATTGTTAGAGAATTTTCCGATGTATTTCCTGAAGAACTTCCCGGTCTACCCCCGGAACGAGAAATTGAATTCTTTATTGACCTTGAACCCGGTACAAAGCCCATTTCTAAAACCCCATATCGAATGGCTCCTATTGAACTTCAGGAGTTAAAAGTCCAACTACAGGAGTTGTTGGACATCGGTTTTATTCGTCCTAGTACGTCTCCTTGGGGTGCTCCTGTTTTATTCGTAAAGAAGAAAGACGGGAGTATGCGACTTTGTATTGACTATCGAGAATTGAACCATGTCACCATCAAGAATAGGTATCCGCTACCTCGCATTGATGACCTGTTTGACCAGTTGCAAGGAGCACAATTCTTTTCAAAGATCGATCTTCGTTCTGGATATCATCAGCTGAAGATTAAAACTGAGGATATTCCAAAGACTGCCTTCAGAACTCGGTACGGGCATTATGAATTCTTAGTAATGTCTTTTGGATTGACTAATGCTCCTGCTGCCTTCATGGATATGATGAACCGTGTATTCAAAGAATATTTGGATCAGTTCGTTGTTGTCTTTATTGATGACATCCTCATCTATTCCAAAAGCCGTGAAGATCATGAGCGCCATTTGAAGCTGGTACTGCAAAGGCTTCGTGAAAACAAGCTATATGCCAAACTGAAGAAATGCGAGTTCTGGCTTGAGGAAGTAGCATTCCTTGGGCACGTGGTGTCAAAACATGGAGTATCTGTCGACCCGGCGAAGATTGAAGCCATACAAAGTTGGGAGCAACCGAAGTCGGTAACCGAAGTACGTAGCTTTCTGGGCTTAGCTGGTTATTATCGGAGATTTGTGGAAGGATTTTCTCGAATCGCTACTCCGTTAACTCAGCTGACTCGGAAAGATACAAAATTCGTATGGAGTGAGGAATGCGAGAAGAGTTTCCAAGAACTCAAGAGGAGACTCATTTCGGCACCTGTTTTGACAATACCATCTGGTTCGGATGGATTTGTTATCTACAGCGATGCTTCAGGCAAAGGGTTAGGATGTGTTCTCATGCAACATGGGAAAGTCATAGCCTATGCCTCACGACAACTCAAAGAATATGAGAGGAATTATCCTACTCATGATTTGGAGTTGGCAGCAGTCGTTTTTGCGTTGAAGATCTGGAGACACTACCTGTATGGGGAGAAAGTGGAGATCTATACAGATCATAAAAGCCTCAAATATTTCTTCACCCAAAAGGAACTCAACATGCGGCAACGACGTTGGCTTGAGCTGTTGAAAGATTACGATCATACCATCCAATATCATCCTGGAAAAGCAAACGTAGTAGCTGACGCATTGAGTAGAAGATCATATGCGGGTACGAGTGCAATGTTGTTTAACACAAAGGCCCATTTTGTATGACTTGCAAAGGATGGAGATAGAGATGAAGGCTCCAAGTACCCACATGATGATATCAAATATACGAGTAGAACCGACTTTAATCGATAAAGTTAAAGCTGCTCAAGCTACGGACATAGAGCTGATGCGTATGAAGAAGAAAGTGCAAGAAGGTGCTATTCCAGAAGCAAGAATCGATGAAGAAGGAATACTTCGAGTCAACTCCAGACTTTGTGTTCCTAACGATTTTGACTTGAAGCATAGAATAATGATGGAGGCACACAACACACCGTTTGCAATCCATCCTGGGAGTACCAAAATGTATCACGATCTTCGACATACATTTTGGTGGAGCAATATGAAAAGAGAGATCGCGGAGTTTATCTCGAGGTGTTTAACTTGTCAACGTGTAAAGGCGGAGCATCAAGTGCCAAAGGGTCCATTGCAACCACTTGAGATCCCGAAATGGAAGTGGGAACACATTACTATGGATTTTGTTACAGGTCTTCCCAAGGTTTCTCAAGGCATAGATGCGATTTGGGTTATTGTTGATAGATTAACCAAGTCCGCTCATTTCTTGCCGATACGTGAGACTTATTCCCTTGAACGTCTTGCTAGTATGTACGTGAACGAGATTGTGAGATTGCATGGCATGCCAGTATCCATAGTTTCGGATCGTGACCCAAGATTCACTTCACGATTTTGGGTTAGCTTGCAGAAAGCTATGGGCACGGATTTACGATTCAGTTCAGCATACCATCCTCAAACGGACGGACAATCAGAGAGGACTATTCAAACTCTTGAAGATCTATTAAGACTTTGTGTCTTAGATCTCAAAGGGAGTTGGGATAAGTACCTACCATTGGTGGAATTCTCCTACAACAACAGTTATCAGGCGAGCATAGGTATGGCTCCATTTGAGGCGTTGTATGGAAGAAAATGTCGTTCTCCAGTATGCTGGGACGAGGTGGGTGAAGCAACATTGTTGGGACCAGAATTGGTACGCATTACTACAGAGAAGATCCAAACGATTCGACAACGTATACAAACGGCACAGGATCGACAAAAGAGTTATGCGGATCTTCATCGGAAGGACGTGGAATTTAATATTGGGGATCATGTATTGTTACGTGTTGCACCATGGAAGGGAGTTACAAGATTTGGGAAGAGAGGAAAGCTCAATCCAAGATTTGTTGGTCCATTTGAGATTCTTGAGCGAATAGGAAATGTGGCATATAGACTCGCATTACCTCCAAGCATGTCTCGTGTTCATAATGTTTTTCACATATCTATGCTTCGTAAATATGTTAAAGACCCGAACCACATTATTGAGTTAGAACCAGACGAGATAGCTGAAGATTTAACGTACGAGGAGGTACCTGTTAAGATCTTGGATAGGAAAGAGCATGTCCTACGCACGAAGGTTATACCACAAGTTAAGGTTTTGTGGAGAAACCATGCTATTGAAGAAATGACCTGGGAGTTGGAATCAGAAATGAAAGCGAGGTATCCTCACCTTTTTGAAACATCAGGTACGTACGTCAATTTCGAGGACGAAATTTCATAAGGAGGGGAGGTTGTAAGACCCCAACTTATTAATGAATAAAATCAAATTTTCTCTAAATATTATTGTGAATAATAAGGGGTTAATTTGATATAATACTTTGGTTATGGGTGAAATGTGCAAATTTTGCAAAATAAGCAAGTGGTTATAAAATATTTATTTTTGGTCGGTGAATATTCGGTTGGTCGTGGAATATTCTTGCTGTCGGGGAATATTCGTACGACGACGCAGCCTTGTGTGGGCCCCATAACGGAAAGCGATTGGATGAAGAAAACGACAAGTATAAGTTGTTTATAAATAACGGCGTAGTTGTTACCGTTAATACTGTTGGAATACCCGGTGGTTAAAATACAGTAATAACGCGTGGTTGCATAGTAGCACACGGATTGCACAGTATATTGATTATTGATTCGTACGTAAGAAGGCACTACTCAATAATTGTTACAGTAGTTATTGTTCAATATTTTATTTTATTGATTCAATAATTGCTGCGTTGATATTTTATATTATTGTTGTTTCAATAATTGTTGCTGCACAGTATTTTCATTTATCAGATCAATAATTCATATTATTTGAATAATATTATTAGATAACATTATTGGCAATGTCTAGAAAGTTCTGTCTAAGGAGAGGTTTGGTCATCTAATTGCGCGCCAGTAAGGAGAAATCCTTATTGGAAAGCCCCCTCTTTCCTGGGAACGGCCTGGTTGTCATAAATGTGATTCTGTAATATTATTTGTGAATAATTAATTATTGATTCATATGATAAGGAAATATTTATTTTATGTGGATATAAATGAGGGATATATTTTTGTGGTTAAAAATGAAGGAGTTAATGTTGAGGTTTTTATCAGTATTTTTGTCGGAATGGAGGTATTAAAAATCAGGGTTTTTGAGATATTTTGCGGGGGTTATAATTTTTAATCCGACCGTTGGATCGTGGTAATTTTTGGATATGTTATACATATATAAGTTGAGTATATGTCCACAAATTTTGAACCGTTAAAAATGAACGTATGATTTATTATGAATTTTACAAGATGACTGGTTCAGAAATTGTTGAATTTTCGGAGTTTATCATTTTGATGGAAAATTCTAGAATTGGTGGGCCCCACTTGTGGTTGGTGAAGAAATGTGCTGAATTATATTTCAAATGTGGTGGGTGGGAATAGTAGCAGGTAAAGCCATCAGGTTGCAGGTCAAACCTACCAAAATTTTCCTATAAATAGAGGGCTAAGTTAGAATTGAAAATCACACCAGAAACAAGTTTTCTCTCTTTCTCTCTCTAGATTATTGAGTGTATTTTGTGAGTATTTAGATACTTTGAGAGTTTCTATTCATCAGAGCAAGTTTCTTTCAGCCTTATACCGGTATTCCGACCAGAAGTACTGATATTTTGAGGTAAGGGATATTATTTTCTTCTTAATGATATTATTTTCTTCAATATCATTATGCTGAAATATTGATATGAGTTTTTATCAAATTTGGAACTTTTTGTGTCGGGGGTTACTATTCACGTATACGGCACTATTCACGTATACGGCACTATTCACGAATACGGCACTATTCACCGAAAAATAAAATTTTTCTTTTTGTCCAAGATGTCTATTATGGTTACTATCTTTGATTGTATCCATGTTTTGATCTTTATTTTTGAATTCTGCTTCACAATTGATTATTATGAAGTATTATTGATCTTGGATAAACTGTTATACGAATCCCTACTATTTGTCCTTCTGTCTCACTGGATTCGTTCTCTTTAAGATATTTTTCATCATCCTCAGTCCTAAATGATGATATTACTGAATATCTTTGGCCTGTAGTGCAAAGATGTATAATTACTTGATGAATATCTTTGGCCTGTAGTGCAAAGATGAACAGGTGTTGAGATGAACATGACCGACTGATGATACAAATGAATATCTTTGGCCTGTAGTGCAAAGATGAATATTTGGTTAAAGATGATTATTAATTGATGTTACAGGGATAAAATATTGATGATGGACTTTTAAATCTTAGAAGATAGTAGAATTCTTTCTCTACTTGACTCTTCTAATGGTTTGCTGTTTCCGCTGCAGTTGTTGATCTAAAACTTGTTGTCGATTATATTTTATCAGATTTTTCCCTGTTGAAGACTAACGATAATTTGTTGTATATTATCTTAGTCATAATATTCTTTACTGGGCTAGTTGAGCTCACCCTTTTCCTTTTTGTTCCATTTTTCTTCTCAGGAGGTGAGAACATAGCAGGATCTAGTCGGGGTATGGAGTGATGGTTCTAGAAAGATGTATTAGCAGTCCTCACTATTTCTGTAAAATAGTGTTTGAATAATTGTAATGAGGATTTATTTGAGTGTGGATATTGTCTAGAAGACAATATTTGTATTTAAACTCACAGTATGTGTTGTCGTATTTTGCACGACAATTGTATTATTGAAGTTGTAGTTTGCTTTCTGTACCATGTATTTGGCGACTCAGAATGGGTGTTGTATACCTATTCTGGGGGCGTCACATTTTATGTGGATATAGATGGAGAAAATTTTTAATGTGACAATTGTTGAAAATTAATATTTTATTTTTTTCTGATAAAATAATTCATTTAAATATATTATTTTAATAATATATTGATGGTGATATTTTTATAATGAATGTGGAATATATGAGTATATGAGGAGGAAGAGTATTTTTATGGTATTAAATGATTAACACATATTTTGTGTGTTGGTGGACACAATTCTTGACCGAAAATTTATTATTGACTGTAAAATTGTCCGTTTATAGATTTCGGTCTATTTCTGTCTGGAATTTGGAAAAACTTTCTTCTATAAAGTTGTAGAGAATTGAATTTCCTATAAAAACTCGCGAGATTCGAATTTTCTGATAAAAGGACTATTTATTATGAATTATTGAAGTTCCGAAGTTCCGAAATAATTGATTTTTGGAGTTTAAAATATTTTTTTTTAAGAAAAACGTTTTTTGTTGCAATTGAGTGGCTCACATGTGTTATACATGATCTAAAATCATATTTCTTAGGTGGGCTTGACAATTTTATAAATATAATATTATTATATTCAATTTTCTGCTTTGGTGTTCT
Source organism: Panax notoginseng (assembly GCA_016801055.1). Lineage (NCBI taxonomy): Eukaryota > Viridiplantae > Streptophyta > Magnoliopsida > Apiales > Araliaceae > Panax > Panax notoginseng. The sequence continues at coordinate 65,052,895 of CM029013.1, read as the reverse complement.
AAGCATTTTCCTATAAATAGGGTGCTTAGGTTAGAATTGAAAATTACACCAGAAACTGAAGTTTTCTCTCTATTTCTCTCTCTATATATCGAGCGTATTCTTGTGAGTATTTTGATATGTTGAGTGTTGCTATACGGTGCAAGTTCGTTCAGCGTTATTCCAGTCAGAAGTACTGCTCTGTTGAGGTAAGGGATAGTAAGGGATATTGTCGTAAGGGATTGTAAGGGATTGTAAGGAATATTGTCGTAAGGGATTGTAAGGGATTGTAAGGGATAGTAAGGGATTGTAAGGGATGTTATTTCTTCTTAAATGATATTATTTTCTTCAATATCATTATGCCGAAGTATTGATCGGAACTTTTTATCAAATTTGGAACTTTTCATGTCAGGGTTACTATTCATGAGTTACTATTCATGAGTTACTATTCACGAGTTACTATTCACGAGTTACTATTCACCGAAAAATGAAATTTCTTCTTTTCGTCCAAAATATCTATTCTGGATACTAGCTTTGATTGTATCCATGTTTTGATCATTCTTGAATTTTACTTCACTATGATTGTTTATGAGGTATTTTTGGACATGGAATAGCTGAAATACGAATCCTTAATATTTACTCTTTTGTTTCACTGGATTCGTTTTCTCTAACATATTTTTCATCATCCTCAGTCCTAAATGATGATGTTACTGAATATCTTTGGCCTGTAGTGCAAAGATTGATGATTTTATGATGAATATCTTTGGCCCGTAGTGCAAAGATGAACAGGTGTTGAGGTGAACATGACCAACTGATGAATATCTTTGGCCTGTAGTGCAAAGATGAATATTTGATTCCAGATATATATTGATTGATGTTACAGGGATAAAATATCGACGATGAACTTTTAAATTCATATATAGAAGATAGTAGTTTGCATTCTCTACTTAACTCTTCTAATGAATTGATGTTTCCGCTGCAGTTGTTGATTTAAAACTTGTTGTCTATTGTATTCTATTAGATTTTTTCCTGTTAAAGACTAAGGATAATTTGTTGTATATTATCTTAGTCATAATATTCTTTACTGGGCTAGTTGAGCTCACCCTTTTCTTTGTTGTTCCATTTTCTTCTCAGGAGGCGAGAATGTAGCAAGTACTAGTCGGGGTGTGGAATGATGGTTCAAGACAGTTATTTTAGTAGTCCTCACTATTTTGTAAAATAGTATATCAATAAGTATAATGAGGACTTAATTGAGTATGAATACTGTCTAGATGACAATATTTGTATTTAAACTCACAGTATAGGTGTTGTCGTATTTTGCACGACAATTGTAATAATAAAGTTGTAGTTATTTTCTGTACCATGTATTTGGCGACTCAGAATGGGTTGGATGGAATGGACCTATTTTGGGGGCGTCACAAATATACTTCGCTAGGGTGTGACTTACCTAAGCTGAAATTGTTTACTTAATAAGTGGATAAATTGTGGTATGTCGATTAACCTTTGTTTTGAAGGTATATTCTAGAATGATATTCGAAATACAGGAGATGAGAAATGGAAAAATCATGATAGAGCGGAATTATCTGGAAAGGTACAATCCGAAAAGAAAGTAAGGTATTCTCATCTCTTCGAATATCAGGTACGTATGTTAATTTCGAGGGTGAAATTTCATAAGGAGGGGAGATTGTGAGACCCCAAATTTTATGAAATAAAAGTATTCAATTTTTCTATTTTGGTAAATGGTTAAATTGATAAAAGGTTAAAGTTAAGGGTGATATGTGAATTTTTTTTTAAAGTAAACAAGTTGTCATAAAATACATGGTCACTATTCACTAGTTACTATTCACGGGTTACTATTCACCCAAATTACTATTCACTCTAATATCGTTCACTCGAGTATTTGGGACACTTTTTCTGTCGGAGTACTATTCATGAGTTACTATTCACGAATTACTATTCACAGGTTACTATTCACCCAAATTACGATTCACTCTAGTATTGTTCACTCGAGTATTTAGGACACTTTTTGTGTCGGAGTTACTATTCATGAGTTACTATTCACGAGTTACTATTCACAGGTTACTATTCATCTAAATTACTATTCACTCTAGTATTATTCACTCGAGTATTTGAGACACTTTTTGTGTCGGAGTTACTATTTAGGAGTTACTATTCACGAGTTACTATTCACGGGTTACTATTCACTCTAGTATTGTTCACTCGAGTATTTAGGACACTTTTTGTGTCGAAGTACTATTCACGAGTTACTATTTACGGAGAATATTCGTACGACGGTACAATCATTGGTGGACCCCACAACGGAATTATTGTCAGATTGAGAAAACGAATAAAATATTTTATTAAAAATAACGGCGGAAGTTTTACAATTGATACTGTTGAACTACTCGGTAGTAAAAGTACAGTAATATGTGTGGTTGCATAGTAGCACACGGTATTGATGCTTATGTGAGAAGTCACTCAGTTTGATTCAATTATTGTCAATTAATAATATGAATTATTTAGCGATAATGAAGTTTTGTTTTATTCGTATTATTAACGTAATAAAACAGAAACATCTTTTTATATAAAACAGAATACTTTATTAAAGTTATTCTATAAATAGAATATATTATATTCTATTGTGCATAGTATTTTGCATAGTAAAATCTTTTTATATAAAACAGAATACTTTATTAAAGTTATTCTATAAATAGAATATATTATATTTTATTTAAAAGATTTTTCTTTAAATATGGACCGTCAGATTAAAGTAAATCAATCTGGACCGTTCATGGATTAGTTACTATGCATTCCATTTTCCTATAAATAGAAGCTCATTCCTTCATTATTTTCTGACGAATTCACTGAACTCTAGAGAGAGAAACTATAGAGAGAAAGAAGAAGAGTATTCTGCCACTTAACTTCTTTTTTATTTCAGTTATTCTTTAAAATGGTAAGGGGTGTTATTCTTTCTTATTCATGAAGAGAACTGTTGTTATTCTATTTCTTATTATTATGTTAGAATAACCTGTATACGCGGTCTACCCTATACTTGGTGACATTCTTCTGTTATTCTGTTGGAACATCCTGTCTGTGTGTTTTACACCGGACCTGGTTCCATTATTTATTATTCTGTCGGAATATCCTGTCTGTGCGTTTACGCCGGACCTGGTTCCATTATTTATTATTCTGTTGGAATAACCTGTCTGTGCGGTCTATCGCATGCCGGGTGATTTCTTTTGTTATTCCATTCTTTATTATACTCAGTTGGTTAAGTTTTGACTTCTATACTCCATGAAATTAGTGGAATATCCTTGATATTTGCGCTTCATCCAGTATCTTTTCATGAAAATATTCTTCTGAGCATTCTTGACTGTTACTTTACAAAGAAGTATCATGTTGACAATTTGGATATTATTAGTTCTTGGATAAACTAATTCTTGAACTTGTTTAATTGAATTCCTATAACATTGTCATCATCCTCATGTTTATTTTATGTTAAAAGTCATCTTTGGCTTACGTGCATAGATGGACTTAGTATGATTATGACCAGGGATCATTCGGTATAATCATGAACTGTGATGTTATAAGTGGTGTGGTAAAAGTCCTCAGTGGCTTGTAATGCATTGATAGACAGTTTGTGGTATGATTATGACCAAAGATTTTTCGGTATAGTCATGATCATTGATGATTTTATGAATATCATTGGCCCGTAATACAAGGATGATTAGATGATGTGGTTTATTTATTAAGCTGAGTCCCAGCGATCACAGTGTTGAAAATATTTTTAAATCATAGAAGATAGTAGGTTTTATTCTCTACTTGACTCTTCTAATGGATTGCTTATTCCGCTGCAGTTAAACTTGATGTCTATTGTATTTTATCAGTTTAACATTATTGAAGACTATTGATAATTTATTCTTCATTATCTTAGTCATAATATTTCTTACTGGGCTAGTTGAGCTCACCCTTTCTTTCAATGTTCTCTTCAGGAAATGAGAATATAGCTGGGACGAGTCAGGGAAAGGAGTGATGGTCCAGAAGATAGCATTAGTAGTCCTCACCATTCTGTTAAATAGTGTGACAATAAATGTAATGAGGACTCCTTGAGTATGGATATTGTCTAGATAACAATATTCCTATTAGAACTCTCAGTTTATGTATTGTCGTATGTTACACGACATTTGTATAATTAAGTTTGTATTTGTATTTTATACCATGTATCTGACGACCCAAGATGGGTGATAAATACCTAATTTTGGGAGCGTCACAGTTGGTATCAAAGCTTAGGGATATGATCCTGGCTGAGATGTAAGATAAGAACTAGGAGGGGAGAGACGGAGAATTCCTTCGCTAGTATGACCTACCTAAGTTTATTTGGTATTTAATTGGTCGGTCAGAGTATAGGGATAATATGTGATATGTTTATTAACCCTTGTTTTGTGGCAGTGTTTGAAAATGGCATCTAACAATGTTGAGATAAGCATTGGAGCAAAATAATATGACCATATTGCAGTACGAGGTTAAGTTTGCAGAGTTATCCCGGTTTGCATCCCATTTGGTCGATAATGAGGAGCGAATGACGCGAAAGTTTCTAAGAGGTTTGAAACCCTATATACGTCAATACCTCATTCTCATGTTTATATTTTGTTGAAAGTCATATGTGGCCTGTAGTGCATAAATGGACTTGGTATGATTATGACCATGGATTATTCGGTATAATCATGACCGTAATGTTACAAATGATGTGGAAAAAGTCCTCATTGGCCCGTAATGCATTGATGGACAGTTTTTGGTATGATTATGGCTATGGATTCTCTTTGACCGTAGTGCAAAGACTAATTGTTTTAATGGCATGATCAGGACCGTTGATGAAAATACGATTATCTTTAGCCATAGTGCATGCATAATTCGTGGTCGTGATACTAAAGAATATCCTTAGCCGGAGTGCAAGGGTGATTCGATGATGTGGATTAATTATTGAGCTGAGTCTCAGCAGTGAAATATTAATTCATAGATGTGGTAAAAGTCATCTGTGGCTTACGTGCATAGATGGACTTGGTATGATTATGACCAGGGATTGTTCGGTATAATTATTACCGTAATTGAAAACACGATTATCTTTGGCACGTAGTGCATGGATAATTCGTGGTCGTGATACTAAAGAATATCCTTGGCCTGTAGTGCAGGGATGATTCGATGATGTGGATTAATTATTGGGCTGAGTCTCAGCAATGAAATATTAATTCATAGATGTGGTAAAAGTCATCTGTGGCTTACGTGCATAGATGGACTTGGTATGATTATGACCAGGGATTGTTTGGTATAATCATGACCGTAATTGAAAACACGATTATCTTTGGCACGTAGTGCATGGATAATTCGTGGTCGTGATACTATTAAGCTGAGTCTCAGCATTATTGATTTTACAGTTGTATATCCTTGGCCTGTAGTGCGAAGATTAACTGTTGATTATTGGTTATACAGTTGTAAATCTTTAGCCGTAGTGCAAAGATGAATTTATTAGTATGATTATGAGCAGGAATTGTGATTTGGTATAACCATGATTTTTGATGTTTCAGGTGAAGATAGGTGATGTAAATTTTCTTCTTCCTGGGTGCGAAAAGTAATTCAGAATCACAATTATGATTATGAGTTATTCATATGATTGTGGACAGAAATTGTTGATTGATGTTACAGGGATATGGTCACTGACGGAGATATTAGTCTAGAAGACGAGTAATATACTTCGCTAGGGTGTGACTTACCTAAGCTGAAATTGTTTACTTAATAAGTGGATAAAATGTGGTATGTCGATTAACCTTTGTTTTGAAGGTATATTCTAGAATGATATTCGAAATACAGGAGATGAGAAATGAAAAAATCATGATAGAGCGGAATTATCCGGAAAGGTACAATCCGAAAAGAAAGTAAGGTATTCTCATCTCTTCGAATATCAGGTACGTACGTTAATTTCGAGGGCGAAATTTCATAAGGAGGGGAGATTGTGAGACCCCGAATTTTATGAAATAAAAGTATTCAATTTTTCTATTTTGGTAAATGGTTAAATTGATAAAAGGTTAAAGTTAAGGGTGATATGTGAATTTTTTTTTAAAGTAAACAAGTTGTCATAAAATACATGGTCACTATTCACTAGTTACTATTCACTGGTTACTATTCACCCAAATTACTATTCACTCTAATATCGTTCACTCGAGTATTTGGGACACTTTTTGTGTCGGAGTACTATTCATGAGTTACTATTCACGAATTACTATTCACAGGTTACTATTCACCCAAATTACTATTCACTCTAGTATTGTTCACTCGAGTATTTAGGACACTTTTTGTGTCGGAGTTACTATTCATGAGTTACTATTCACGAGTTACTATTCACAGGTTACTATTCATCTAAATTACTATTCACTCGAGTATTTGAGACACTTTTTGTGTCGGAGTTACTATTCACGAGTTACTATTCACGGGTTACTATTCACTCTAGTATTGTTCACTCGAGTATTTGGGACACTTTTTGTGTCAAAATACTATTCACGAGTTACTATTTACGGGGAATATTCGTACGACGGTACAATCATTGGTGGACCCCATAACAGAATTATTGTCAGATTGAGAAAACGACAAAAATATTTTATTAAAAATAACGGCGGAAATTTTACAATTGATACTGTTGAACTACTCGGTAGTAAAAGTACAGTAATACGTGTGGTTGCATAGTTGCACACGGTATTGATGCTTATGTGAGAAGTCACTCAGTTTGATTCAATTATTGTCAATTAATAATATGAATTATTTAGCGATAATGAAGTTTTGTTTTATTCGTATTATTAACGTAATAAAACAGAAACATCTTTTTATATAAAACAGAATACTTTATTAAAGTTATTCTATAAATAGAATATATTATATTCTATTGTGCATAGTATTTTGCATAGTAAAATCTTTTTATATAAAACAGAATACTTTATTAAAGTTATTCTATAAATAGAATATATTATATTTTATTTAAAAGATTTTTCTTTAAATATGGACCGTCAGATTAAAGTAAATCAATCTGGACCGTTCATTGATTAGTTACTATGCATTCCATTTTCCTATAAATAGAAGCTCATTCCTTCATTATTTTTTGACGAATTCACTGAACTCTAGAGAGAGAAACTATAGAGAGAAAGAAGAAGACTATTCTGCCACTTAACTTCTTTTTTATTTCAGTTCTTCTTTAAAATGGTAAGGGGTGTTATTCTTTCTTATTCATGAAGAGAACTATTGTTATTCCATTTCTTATTATTATGTTAGAATAACCTGTATACGCGGTCTACCCTATACTTGGTGACATTCTTCTGTTATTCTGTTGGAACATCCTGTCTGTGTATTTTACACCGGACCTGGTTCCGTCTTTATTATTATTCTGTTGGAACATCCTGTCTGTGTGTTTTACACCGGACCTGGTTCCATTATTTATTATTCTGTCGGAATATCCTGTCTGTGCGTTTACGCCGGACCTGGTTCCATTATTTATTATTCTGTTGGAATAACCTGTCTGTGCGGTCTATCGCATGCCGGGTGATTTCTTTTGTTATTCCATTCTTTATTATACTCAGTTGGTTAAGTTTTGACTTCTATACTCCATGAAATTAGTGGAATATCCTTGATATTTGCGCTTCATCCAGTATCTTTTCATGAAAATATTCTTCTGAGCATTCTTGACTGTTACTTTACAAAGAAGTATCATGTTGACAATTTAGATATTATTAGTTCCTGGATAAACTAATTCTTGAACTTGTTTAATTGAATTCCTATAACATTGTCATCATCCTCATGTTTATTTTATGTTAAAAGTCATCTTTGGCTTACGTGCATAGATGGACTTAGTATGATTATGACCAGGGATCATTTGGTATAATCATGAACTGTGATGTTATAAGTGGTGTGGTAAAAGTCCTCAGTGGCTTGTAATGCATTGATAGACAGTTTGTGGTATGATTATGACCAAAGATTTTTCGGTATAGTCATGATCATTGATGATTTAATGAATATCATTGGCCCGTAATACAAGGATGATTAGATGATGTGGTTTATTTATTAAGCTGAGTCCCAGCGATCACAGTGTTGAAAATATTTTTAAATCATAGAAGATAGTAGGTTTTATTCTCTACTTGACTCTTCTAATGGATTGCTTATTCCGCTGCAGTTAAACTTGATGTCTATTGTATTTTATCAGTTTAACATTATTGAAGACTATTGATAATTTATTCTTCATTATCTTAGTCATAATATTTCTTACTGGGCTAGTTGAGCTCACCCTTTCTTTCAATGTTCTCTTCAGGAAATGAGAATATAGCTGGGACGAGTCAGGGAAAGGAGTGATGGTCCAGAAGATAGCATTAGTAGTCCTCACCATTCTGTTAAATAGTGTGACAATAAATGTAATGAGGACTCCTTGAGTATGGATATTGTCTAGATGACAATATTCCTATTAGAACTCTCAGTTTATGTATTGTCGTATGTTACACGACATTTGTATAATTAAGTTTGTATTTGTATTTTATACCATGTATCTGACGACCCAAGATGGGTGATAAATACCTAATTTTGGGAGCGTCATAGTTGGTATCAAAGCTTAGGGATATGATCCTGGCTGAGATGTAAGATAAGAACTAGGAGGGGAGAGACGGAGAATTCCTTCGCTAGTATGACCTACCTAAGTTTATTTGGTATTTAATTGGTCGGTCAGAGTATAGGGATAATATGTGATATGTTAATTAACCCTTGTTTTGTGGCAGTGTTTGAAAATGGCATCTAACAATGTTGAGATAAGCATTGGAGCAAAATAATATGACCATATTGCAGTACGAGGTTAAGTTTGCAGAGTTATCCCGGTTTGCATCCCATTTGGTCGATAATGAGGAGCGAATGACGCGAAAGTTTCTAAGAGGTTTGAAACCCTATATACGTCAATACCTCATTCTCATGTTTATATTTTGTTGAAAGTCATATGTGGCCTGTAGTGCATAAATGGACTTGGTATGATTATGACCATGGATTATTCGGTATAATCATGACCGTAATGTTACAAATGATGTGGAAAAAGTCCTCATTGGCCCGTAATGCATTGATGGACAGTTTTTGGTATGATTATGGCTATGGATTCTCTTTGACCGTAGTGCAAAGACTAATTGTTTTAATGGCATGATCAGGACCGTTGATGAAAATACGATTATCTTTAGCCATAGTGCATGCATAATTCGTGGTCGTGATACTAAAGAATATCCTTAGCCGGAGTGCAAGGGTGATTCGATGATGTGGATTAATTATTGAGCTGAGTCTCAGCAGTGAAATATTAATTCATAGATGTGGTAAAAGTCATCTGTGGCTTACGTGCATAGATGGACTTGGTATGATTATGACCAGGGATTGTTCGGTATAATCATTACCGTAATTGAAAACACGATTATCTTTGGCACGTAGTGCATGGATAATTCGTGGTCGTGATACTAAAGAATATCCTTGGCCTGTAGTGCAGGGATGATTCGATGATGTGGATTAATTATTGGGCTGAGTCTCAGCAATGAAATATTAATTCATAGATGTGGTAAAAGTCATCTGTGGCTTACGTGCATAGATGGACTTGGTATGATTATGACCAGGGATTGTTTGGTATAATCATGACCGTAATTGAAAACACGATTATCTTTGGCACGTAGTGCATGGATAATTCGTGGTCGTGATACTATTAAGCTGAGTCTCAGCATTATTGATTTTACAGTTGTATATCCTTGGCCTGTAGTGCGAAGATTAACTGTTGATTATTGGTTATACAGTTGTAAATCTTTAGCCGTAGTGCAAAGATGAATTTATTAGTATGATTATGAGCAGGAATTGTGATTTGGTATAACCATGATTTTTGATGTTTCAGGTGAAGATAGGTGATGTAAATTTTCTTCTTCCTGGGTGCGAAAAGTAATTCAGAATCACAATTATGATTATGAGTTATTCATATGATTGTGGACAGAAATTGTTGATTGATGTTACAGGGATATGGTCACTGACGGAGATATTAGTCTAGAAGACGAGTAATATACTTCGCTAGGGTGTGACTTACCTAAGCTGAAATTGTTTACTTAATAAGTGGATAAAATGTGGTATGTCGATTAACCTTTGTTTTGAAGGTATATTCTAGAATGATATTCGAAATACAGGAGATGAGAAATGAAAAAATCATGATAGAGCGGAATTATCCGGAAAGGTACAATCCGAAAAGAAAGTAAGGTATTCTCATCTCTTCGAATATCAGGTACGTACGTTAATTTCGAGGGCGAAATTTCATAAGGAGGGGAGATTGTGAGACCCCGAATTTTATGAAATAAAAGTATTCAATTTTTCTATTTTGGTAAATGGTTAAATTGATAAAAGGTTAAAGTTAAGGGTGATATGTGAATTTTTTTTTAAAGTAAACAAGTTGTCATAAAATACATGGTCACTATTCACTAGTTACTATTCACTGGTTACTATTCACCCAAATTACTATTCACTCTAATATCGTTCACTCGAGTATTTGGGACACTTTTTGTGTCGGAGTACTATTCATGAGTTACTATTCACGAATTACTATTCACAGGTTACTATTCACCCAAATTACTATTCACTCTAGTATTGTTCACTCGAGTATTTAGGACACTTTTTGTGTCGGAGTTACTATTCATGAGTTACTATTCACGAGTTACTATTCACAGGTTACTATTCATCTAAATTACTATTCACTCGAGTATTTGAGACACTTTTTGTGTCGGAGTTACTATTCACGAGTTACTATTCACGGGTTACTATTCACTCTAGTATTGTTCACTCGAGTATTTGGGACACTTTTTGTGTCAAAATACTATTCACGAGTTACTATTTACGGGGAATATTCGTACGACGGTACAATCATTGGTGGACCCCATAACAGAATTATTGTCAGATTGAGAAAACGACAAAAATATTTTATTAAAAATAACGGCGGAAATTTTACAATTGATACTGTTGAACTACTCGGTAGTAAAAGTACAGTAATACGTGTGGTTGCATAGTTGCACACGGTATTGATGCTTATGTGAGAAGTCACTCAGTTTGATTCAATTATTGTCAATTAATAATATGAATTATTTAGCGATAATGAAGTTTTGTTTTATTCGTATTATTAACGTAATAAAACAGAAACATCTTTTTATATAAAACAGAATACTTTATTAAAGTTATTCTATAAATAGAATATATTATATTCTATTGTGCATAGTATTTTGCATAGTAAAATCTTTTTATATAAAACAGAATACTTTATTAAAGTTATTCTATAAATAGAATATATTATATTTTATTTAAAAGATTTTTCTTTAAATATGGACCGTCAGATTAAAGTAAATCAATCTGGACCGTTCATTGATTAGTTACTATGCATTCCATTTTCCTATAAATAGAAGCTCATTCCTTCATTATTTTTTGACGAATTCACTGAACTCTAGAGAGAGAAACTATAGAGAGAAAGAAGAAGACTATTCTGCCACTTAACTTCTTTTTTATTTCAGTTATTCTTTAAAATGGTAAGGGGTGTTATTCTTTCTTATTCATGAAGAGAACTATTGTTATTCCATTTCTTATTATTATGTTAGAATAACCTGTATACGCGGTCTACCCTATACTTGGTGACATTCTTCTGTTATTCTGTTGGAACATCCTGTCTGTGTGTTTTACACCGGACCTGGTTCCGTCTTTATTATTATTCTGTTGGAACATCCTGTCTGTGTGTTTTACACCGGACCTGGTTCCATTATTTATTATTCTGTCGGAATATCCTGTCTGTGCGTTTACGCCGGACCTGGTTCCATTATTTATTATTCTGTTGGAATAACCTGTCTGTGCGGTCTATCGCATGCCGGGTGATTTCTTTTGTTATTCCATTCTTTATTATACTCAGTTGGTTAAGTTTTGACTTCTATACTCCATGAAATTAGTGGAATATCCTTGATATTTGCGCTTCATCCAGTATCTTTTCATGAAAATATTCTTCTGAGCATTCTTGACTGTTACTTTACAAAGAAGTATCATGTTGACAATTTAGATATTATTAGTTCCTGGATAAACTAATTCTTGAACTTGTTTAATTGAATTCCTATAACATTGTCATCATCCTCATGTTTATTTTATGTTAAAAGTCATCTTTGGCTTACGTGCATAGATGGACTTAGTATGATTATGACCAGGGATCATTTGGTATAATCATGAACTGTGATGTTATAAGTGGTGTGGTAAAAGTCCTCAGTGGCTTGTAATGCATTGATAGACAGTTTGTGGTATGATTATGACCAAAGATTTTTCGGTATAGTCATGATCATTGATGATTTAATGAATATCATTGGCCCGTAATACAAGGATGATTAGATGATGTGGTTTATTTATTAAGCTGAGTCCCAGCGATCACAGTGTTGAAAATATTTTTAAATCATAGAAGATAGTAGGTTTTATTCTCTACTTGACTCTTCTAATGGATTGCTTATTCCGCTGCAGTTAAACTTGATGTCTATTGTATTTTATCAGTTTAACATTATTGAAGACTATTGATAATTTATTCTTCATTATCTTAGTCATAATATTTCTTACTGGGCTAGTTGAGCTCACCCTTTCTTTCAATATTCTCTTCAGGAAATGAGAATATAGCTGGGACGAGTCAGGGAAAGGAGTGATGGTCCAGAAGATAGCATTAGTAGTCCTCACCATTCTGTTAAATAGTGTGACAATAAATGTAATGAGGACTCCTTGAGTATGGATATTGTCTAGATGACAATATTCCTATTAGAACTCTCAGTTTATGTATTGTCGTATGTTACACGACATTTGTATAATTAAGTTTGTATTTGTATTTTATACCATGTATCTGACGACCCAAGATAGGTGATAAATACCTAATTTTGGGGGCGTCACAGTATTTATCACTTTTTAACTTTTCTCAACAATTTAAATATAAATTTGTACATTGTGTTTCGAACAAAAGTGCTCCCACACAAAATACACTCCTTTAAAATTAGTTATTGGCCAAAATCTTTGTTTAGTGAAAATATTGGTATAGAATTATCACATATTAAAATATTTCTATACTAAATTAATATTACATTTATTTCAACAAACCGCTTCAGCCGAACATGCTCTTTATACTCATTTCATCCTCAAAGGATATTCAAACTACATATTAGTATATATTTCACACAAATTAAGAAAGCTAATAAAAGGAGGAGTCATTCTGTCCTCTCTTTTTTTCTTTTTTCTCCGTACAAAAGCCCTAACCTTAATCTTAAATCTGGGAAGAGCTCTCCTTATTTTGGAGAGACCCTCTCCCTAGACCTCTCTTCTGCTGGTGCTTTAATAATTTCTCTCTCCTTATGAAGTTTATTTTTCCCTTTTGTGAAACTTGTTTTTTTTTTCATGATATGACTGAATTTATTTATTTTTTGTGAGAGGACGTTATTATCATCTCTGGGGAGACTTGCTTTCTCCAATTGGGAGATTTTTTTTTGGTCTCGAGAATTTTTTCGGTGCGTGAATAGTTGAAGATAGATTATTCATATTTAAGTTGACATTTTCATGATAGCCGATTTTTCCTTTGATCGAATTGAAGAACTATTGCTCATATCTGCGTATTCTGTTATTGCTTTTGGAATATAACTGTTTTTCAATAATATATTTTGTGTTTATCAGCTGTTACTACGATTGACTTTTTTTTTCTATTTATTTGTTATTATAAATGTTTGAAATGGTTAACACTTCAATTTGTATTGTAATCTTTTCACCGTTTATAATAACTTACAATTTTAATATATTTCAGTCGAACCAACTATTTGATAAAAAAAGAAAGCCAATATAAAGGAACAATAATAAAATGAAGAAAACTAATATTTTTACATGTTAATATGATATTTTCACATAAGTCTCTCTCACATGGAAGTGAGACTCATTCAGTATTCATGTAAGAGAGATTATGTTGAAATATTAAATTTGTATGTGAAAATATCAGTTTCTTAAAATAAATATCACATTTACTAATAGATCTCTCTCACATGAATAGTGAAATGTGAGTTTCACCTCCATAAGAGATATACTCATGTAGAAATCTTTATCTTTTTAAAATTTAGTAGACCCCACTTGAGTATATTTTTAAGATAAATTAGTCTTTATAAATATGTGAATATATTAGTTCCCTAAAATAAATATCACTTTTACTAATAGGTCCCTTTCACATAAATAGTAAATAGTGAATAGTGAGTGAGTCTGGCATCCTTAAGAGATGTACTCATGTAGAAATCTTTATCTTTTTAAAATTTAGCTGACCCCACTTAAGTATATTTTTAAGATAAACTAGTCTTTATAAATATTTTTTATTTAATTTGCATACCTTTAAATACTCTTTTATGGATAATTTTTTTTATACTTTGAAGACATCGTTTTAATGACGGAAAGAGGAGATATTTTGTTTTAAAATAATACTACTATCAAATAAAAAAGAGTCACATAATGCTCACATACATACACATGTATATTGCGGGCCTCACATGTCAGGTGGGGGCTCACAATATGCATGTTTGTTTTTTATGTATAACTTATACAGGGCTAAAACGGCCTTATACAAGGTTTAGTTTAAAAATAATTAATTAAATTTACATATGCAAATTAGTATGTAAAAATATAAGAACAAATGATTTAGGTATGCGTATTAACGAATTTATAATATAGATAAACAAGCTAATATGAGTAGTTTAAAAATATTTATTTTGTATTATCATTATTTATCTATATTTATATCTATATTATAAAGGGAGAGGAGGGGAGCAATTATTTATTTTCGTTAGGAAAACTGAATAAGCGTGATAAAACACAAAGAGAATATAATTTTCTTATATTTTATTCATCAATGTAGCAGATATATATACAAGAGTATATTGCTAAACTTATGCTACTGTTACAACAAGATATTCTATTGCTATATTTGAATAATCATAACTGCACAATTCTAGCCTGATATTATGGGGATAATCACTCCATTATTATAGGAGAAGATTATTCCCAATCACATATTCTAACATCCCTCCTCAAGGTGGTGCATGGATGTCACACATGCTCAGCAAGTCAAGACAACTTGTAAATACTTTGTTGGATACTGCTTTTGTAAGAACATCAGCAAGTTGAAATTCTGACTTTACAAAAGGAAAATGGATAATGTCGGCTTCAAGCTCTCTTTGATGAAATGTCTATCAACTTCTACATGCTTTGTTCTATCATGTTGAACAGGATTATGGGCAATCTCTATAGTTGATGTATTATCACAATAGAGATTCATTGCAGTTCTTTGAGAGAATCCCAAATCTTTCATCAAGTTTTTTAACCACAATAATTCGCATACTCCAATTGTCATTCCTCGATATTAAGCTTCAACACTTGATCTAGACACCACAGACTGTTTTTTACTTCTCCAAGTCACAAGGTTGCCACCTACATAAGTGAAATAACCAGATGTAGAACGCCGGTCGTCAGCTGAACCAGCCCAAACAACATCAGTATACCCTTCAACATCTAAGTGTCCATGTTTGGAGAATAATAGACCCTTGCCTGGAGAAGATTTTAAATATTGCAAAATACGTTCTATAGCATTCATGTGAGGTTTACGTGGATCATGCATAAATTGACTTACCACACTCACATCATAAGCAATGTCAGGTCGAGTGTGGGATAAATAAATTAATTTTCCCACAAGTCTCTGATATCTCCCTTTATCTATAGAACTAGCACGAGAACATTGAAAAAGCTTATGCTTTTGCTCCATTGGATTATCAGCTGGTTTACATCCAAGCATCCCTGTTTCAGACAATAAATCGAGAGTATATTTACGTTGTGACATAAATATACCATGCTTGGATCGAGCTATCTCAATCTTGAGGAAATATTTAAGATATCCAAGATTCTTCATTTCAAATTCGGATGCCAAATGTTGTTGTAAGCACTAAATTTCCTCAGCATCATCACCTGTTACTACCATATCATCAACATATATAATTAAGGCAGTGAGTTTACCCATGTTATGCTTTATAAAACAAGGTATGATCTGAATTGCTTTGAGTGTAACCAAACTTTTTCATGACTTGAGTAAATCTACCAAACCAAGCTCTAGGAGATTGTTTCAAGCCATACAAAGCCTTCCTGAGTTTGCAAACTCGAGTGATACCTTCATATTATGAAATACCAGGAGGTGGATCCATATACACATCTTCTATGCAAAAATGTATTTTTGACATTGAATTGGAGTAAAGGCCAATCTTTATTAGCCGCTAAAGACAGAAGAACTCTCACAATATTTAGTTTAGCAACTGGAGCAAAAGTTTCTTGATAATCAATCCCATAAGATTGTGTGTACCCTTTGGCGACAAGTCTCGTCTTGTATCTTTCAATAGTTCCATCTGCATTGTTTTTGACAGCAAAGACCCATTGACATCCCACAGTTTTTTTTTCCTGTTGGAAGGATAACAAGATCCCATGTACCATTTCTTTTTAGAGCCTCCATTTCCTCTGCCATAGCTGCAGTCCAATGAGGATATGCCAAAACTTCCTGTAATGTACTAGGAATAGAGATAGAGGATAATTTACACACATAAGATGCATATGAGGCATACAACTTGTGAGATGAGATATGATTACTTATTGGGTATTTCAGTTTGGCTTTTGGATTTGGTTTATATTTATTAGCTGGAATCCCACGGGTAGATCGTGGTGGAAGTGCATGATGAACAAGGTTAGATGACAAACTAATTTCAGAAGAATTTTCGGGTTGTACCTGTAGGGTTATTGTTGGTGATGACTTTGGAGAGGAGTTGGCCGGTGCATTAGGAGGTAATGTACTATCAAGAGGTTGTTGAGACTTTTCACAATGATCATTAGAGTCTTGTGAACAAGAATCAGGAACTGGAGGTGTGTCCATACTGGAGGTGTCCTCGTCCAACGATCCACTAGTGGGTAGAGTTGCTAATTTTAGATCAGAACACAAGACATCATCATGACTTACAAATTGTCGAACATCTTCAGGACAAGTAGGCTTTAAATCTGGAAGAGAGTAATAAAATTTTGACTCATCAAAGACAACATCCATAAAGGTATAGAACCGACGAGTCTCCGGATGATAGCATTTATAACCTTTTTGAGTAGACCCATAACCAACAAAGACACATTTTAAAGCTATTGACTCAAGTTTCGTTCGATGTTGAGGTGAAAGGTGTACATAAGCTACACATCCAAAGATACGAGGCATCAATTTAACCAACGACGGAAGCATGCAATGATCAGCAAGGACATCAAGTGGTCGTTGAAAGGATATGGTACTAGAGGGTGTACGATTAATCACATAAACAGCTGAACTGAGAGCATATCCCCACAAGTAAGTAGGCACACTACTTTCAATTGTTAGTGACTGAATGACCTCAAGTAATTGTCGATTTTTTCGCTCAGCTACTCCATTTTGTTGAGGAGTCTCTCGACATGATGTTTGATGAATGATACCTTTTGAATGTAAAAAATTTGTTAACTCTCTCTTGAAATATTCACGTCCATTATCTAAACGTACCACTTTAATAGATCTGTCAAATTGGGTGAGTACCATTTGATAAAAAAAACGAAAAATTGCACAAACATCACTCTTATGTTTTAGCAAGTATACCCAAGTCATTCGAGTACAGTCATCTACAAAGGTCACAAAGCATTTCATTCCATTATTCGTGGAAATTGGGGAGGGACCACATACATCAGAATGTACTAATGAAAACGGTGTAGCAACTTTATTAGAAGACAAAGGAAATACAGCACGATGACTTTTAGCCATAACATATGTCTCACAAATGAAGTTTGAAAGGTTACAATTAGCAAATTAAATAAAGATGGAAATAATCGTCTAAGATATCCAAATGATGGATGACCAAGCCGTTTATGCCACAACAAAATTTCTACGATATTGGTCGATTGATTTGTACTCATCATATGTGCTAGATTATGGTAAACTTGTGATGATGCGCACTCTAGATAGTACAATCCTCCTCGTTGTCTACCACTGCCAATCCTCTCCTTGGTATGTATGTGCTGAAAAATACAATGAGTAGGATAAAATAAAGCCACACAGTTAAGGGCCTTGGTTATCTAACTAATGGAAAGCAGATTACATGTAAGGGATGGAACATATAGTACATTAGAGAGAGATAAAGTGGAGGATAAAGGAACATTACCAACACCAGTAACAGAGGATGACACACCATTGGCAATAGTAATAGCTAAGGTAGAATGTGAAGGGGATAAAAAACTAAAATTTGAATAATCACAAGTCATATGATCATTTGCACCTGTGTCAATTATCCAGTCACTATTTTTAGTACATGAAAGAGAGCTAAGGGCAGTACTAGTTATACCAGTTTGTGCAACTAATTCTGTAGAAGATGACACTGGCTGTTGTTGTAGAGAAGTGTTGGCAGAAGTTTTCTTTCCTTTGGAATGCCAATCGGGATAATCATGAAGTTTGAAGCACGTATCAACAACATGGTTATCACCATTACAGTAAGTACATTTGCGTGTCCCTTTCTTATGGTCTTGTCGTGGATTAATCCTTCCAGTAGCCATAACAGTACCATCAGTAGATATTCCGCCCATCATAGCATCTTGACGGTTTGCCTCAGCACAAACCATAACATAAGCAACTTGAAGATTTGGAAGAGGTACAGTGACAAGTACTCGTCCACGAACCCCATAATCCTGTTAGAATGAGTAGTCTTCTCCTATAATAATGGAGTGATTATCCCCATAATATCAGGCTAGAATTGTGCAGTTATGATCATTCAAATATAGCAATAGAATATCTTATTGTAACAGTAGCATAAGTTTAGCAATATACTCTTGTATATATATCTACTACATTGATGAATAAAATATAAAAAAATTTTATTCTCTTTGTGTTTTAACATGGTATCAAAGCTCTGGGTGTGCAAGGTCTTGGGTTCAAATTTTCCCAGTTGCACAATTATCTTTCTATTAATTTAATAATGCAAATGCACTTTAATTTCTCCCTTCTCTATAAAAAAAAGTTGCATTTGAGGGGGAGTGTTAGCATGATATACATTGTTGAACCCTCCATCTGACATCTTAAACTTTTAGATGAGTTGGTTACTTAACAAAGCGCATATGATAAAAATATTTATCCTACTTTATCTCTTATTTTCTCTCTCAAAATTCCCATATTGCAACTCTAAAAATTATTTTACAGTTTTTCTAGTTGTGCAGACATAATGTGTGTCATTTGTCAAGGCAAAATAAGAGATATTATAATTTAACTTTTGAATTCAAACCACGACATATTAAATTTCAAATTGATGTTAACATGTATTTAATTTTAGTTGATACAATTATTATACTTTTATAGTATATAACGAAAATTATTAATTATAAAATTTATTTCATTCTAAACTTTTATATAAAAGTCATACCAATTTTAAAATTTAATATGTTGTCGTTTGAACTCAAAAGTCAAATTGTAATTCTAATTTTAGATTGAAAGGAGTAAATAATAATGTTACACTAACTCGAATCAAATTGCCTGAATTTCAGAAGTTTGACTGTTAATTTTTCTCATGTGTGCCGTTTTGGAAATGGAGTTCTCAATTGTCTTGTTTGTTTTTAAATTTGAATTTAGAATTATTAGTTCATGGATTATAAAATAACTTAATACTATGAGAGACTATTTAATATAATATTGAACCAAATATTATAATCCCGATATTATAATAATCTTTGTAAATAAACATGACCTATCCTAACTGACATCGCAGTTATAACATTATTTATTATCTTGGGGCCAATAGGCACTATCCAATTTCCTATGAATATCTATGGGCTTTGGTTTGCAGTTAGGTTGTATATCCATCCACCCACCCACTATGATACTAAAAGATTGTCGTTTAAGATTTTGGTACATGAATTAAGAAAATATCATTTACTAAGTAAAATTTGTTTAAAATTTCATCACTATCCCTTTATGGGAAGTTAAAAACTATTAATACAAGGGATATAATTTCTTGGGACAATGAGAGAAGGTAGGATAATATAGGAAAGTAAATAATTTATTCTCCTCGAAAGTTGTAAACGACTAACTTTTTGGAACAAATTTTTTCTTCTAAAACGACAATCTTTTAGGAACGGAGGGAGTAATAAGTAAATAGAATCCTTTTACGGGTACAGGGAATTTTGACCAGGGTGGCGATCGGTCGGAAATTTATTTTTTATTTTTTATTTGCTTTTGACTTCCAAATAATTAATGTGATTTATTGGAACTAATTTTTTTACAAAATACAGTAATTTAGGTGTCATTTGAATACATGTAAAAAATAGGGTTGCACAGACTGTACAACCATATTTTTTACATGTATTCAAATGACACCTAAATCATTGCATTTTGTAAAAATTTTAGTTCCAATAAATCACATTAATTATTTGGTAGTCAAAAGCAAAAAAAAAAAAAATTCTGGCCGGTTGCTACCTAATCGGAACCCGCCGGTCGCTGTAGACTTATTGAAACAGATATTCTATGTTCAGTGTTGTGTTGGTTTTGCATGCCAAATTGGATAAACTAACATTTTTTTTGCTAATATAAGACTGAATAATTTAAGCTAACATATTTGATATGTTGCTAGTTTATTTTATGGATCAAAATTACTTGTTGAGCCTGGAATGTGATATTAAAGCTATGTGTTTGGAATTTGGAACGCTAGCTCGAGACAAAAGTAGATGAATAGTTAACAACATGACAATACTGGGACATTTTGATCATATGAGTTAATTTCATATTCTTGTTTCCCAATTTGTGCGTAATGCCTAAACAGGAAAAAAGGAATGGAGAAAGATGTACCGATATATTGCACTAATTTTTGTCATTTTCTCCTTCTACTTCTTCAGACGTTACAGCAACGGGTAGAGTTAGGTACTGTTTGTTTACATCTGATTGCCTTTTAATAGGCTGTCTCTTATTCGCTAAGAGGCATGATACTGTTTTTTTTTGTTACATCTGAATGCCTCTTAATCAGTAAGACAGAAAATAAAATCTTAATAATTAAGAGGTACCTCTTAATAAAAATTTTTTGATAATTTTTTATATAAATATATTCAACAATATTACGCACTTATTTTTATTAAATTGAATATTTAAAATTATTAAATAAAATTTTACCATTTAAAATAGTAAAATAGTGTCGTTAAAAGACAACTTACTTTTTAGTTATCAAACAATTTTTTAAATTCAGTCCTCATAACCATTCAGATGATCTAATTTATTAAGACATCATAATCATTCAGATCTTAATTCCCAAATTAATCGAACACAAGCAACAAGATTTATCAAACACAAGCAACAAGGATTGTAGCTAGCTGATAATTTGTCAAAACAGTACCTTTATCATTTAATTTTTTACTAATTAATATGGGATGATTTTGCAGTTTGTAGACGATGAAAATGTGGGGGATTTGGTAATGGCAGCATCATTGGTAACAACTGAAGCTATGATTTTTATTGTAAAGCATGGAACCGGAATAGTTTGTGTGAGGATGAAAAGTTAGGAGAGGACTTACGTACAGAGGTTGCAATTGCCATTAATGGTGTCACAAAAGACAATGACGAGAAACTTGGTACAGCTTTTACGGTGTCAGTGGTATGCTTGGTTGTGTTTCAAAATTCTTAATTTTGGCAAAGTCTCGCGTTGCTTATTTTCAGAACCTTTCATGTGTATATTAGTATTTTTTAAGTTAGGCTTAGTAATATGGTTGAGAAAATATGATTGAGGAAAAAGGGATGAGCTCGCGTACACGAGAATGGCTAAGGAATTGGTCTTGGCCAAGCTAATCTTGGATTATCAGCCAGAAAATATTACCTAGGTAGTTTATTGTTTTGCTAAAATCCCTAAACGTTTTTTATTTACTTGAGCCGCAACCCTAACCCAATGTTCAGAACGTTGTCGCGTCTATCTCCAGTAACGTTCACCACGCTCTGTTTCTGTTCTCTCCAACGTTCACCCATTAACGTTCCTTTTTCTACAACGTTCTCCACTAACGTCTATAATTTTCTCCTATAAAAATTAGTCTACTTTCAAGAGTTAAACTACTCCTAATATCATCTTCCACCACTATATACTGCTGTTCTTTGAGTCAGGTAATCCACAAAGACAAGTTCAAAATCTCTTTCTGTGAGTACACGCAATTGGAGGTTTCACTGTTGAATTCTGGCGGATAACCGCCAGGAGCCCATTTGTACCTGAGATTATACCATGTAGGGACAGAATCACTTCTTAGGATAGTAGCTTTGCTACTATGTTGTTCCAATTTTACAATTTTTTCATCATGTTAATTCGCCTATTTTTTCCAACATGCAGTTCATATAAAATCTCTTATTTTCTGTTGAAGAGAAGAGGTATGCTTCAAAATTGTAATTTTTTTTCATAAGCAGGTACTTTAGCAAACAATAATATAATTCTGTTCTGTTGGCAGATTGGATCAGGGAAGTGCATCTCTTGATTATGTTGTGTGTAAAGTAGTTGCATTATCCCGTTGTTTCTTTTCCCTTATTTCCAACAATTATTCTCACCGGACCAGATTAGTGACCGGCTGATGTGGATTGAACACATTAGCAGAGAAAGAAAAATCACTTAACCAATACATCTCACTTTCAATATGTGTACATTATATCAATATGTATATTTACACACATTATATATATTTACCCACTCACTATGCCCAAGAATGGCCAATTCCAAACAAATAACAGGAACACAAAAAAAAATCACTAATACGAACACACACAAAAAGTCTACTACTCCATATAAATATGAAAAGAACTCAAAGATTCAATTAGTACCCAATAATTGATGCAAAATAAAATCATGAAATCAGTTTTTAGGACATAAATATATACTTATATATTATCAATATGCGTACATTGTATATTATATATATGTATGTATACCTTAAAAGTTGTTGATTTTGGACTGAATTTTGTTCCAGGAGGAAGTTTATATAGGAGGAGAAGTTATGTCTTTCCGGATGCAGGCGACAGCGAGAAAGTTTGCTGAGAGAGAGAATTATTGGTAAAGTTATTTAAAAGTGGGGAGTTGTTTGAGATTATGGGTAAGTTCTACACAGACATTTTTTTTGGACAGTTTTATTGGACCGGTCCAATTTTTATTTTATTTTATTTTTTTGCTTTTCTTGTATCTCTCAAAAAATGTATATTATTTATTTCAATTGAAATTTTTATAAAATACAGTGTTTTTAGGTATAATTTGAATACATATACAAAACAGAGTTGTATTTTGTACTCTGTACAATTTGTATATATATTCAAATTACACCTAAAAACACTGTATTTTATAAAAATTTCAATTGGAATAACTAATATACATTTTTTGGGAGATACAATAAAAGCAAAAAAAAATAAAAAATAAAATTGAACCGGTCCAATTTTCCGGTCCAAAAAAACTGTCTGCCAAGACTTATTCTATTGGTAAAGTGATTTTTCTTTCTCTGCTGATGTGGGCAATCCACATCAGCCGATCACTAAATCCGGTCCCCTAGAATAATTGTATTCCCAAACAAGCTATGTAATGCATAGGAGTGGTTATCATAAAATCAATTAATCAATAGAGTATCGACGACATAAACACGGATCGGATGTTGTTGCTTCTTATAACTCGAAGGATAAAACTTAATTTTTTGTTAATTGATACAATTAATTGTTTTAATAATAAATCTAAATTTTAGTGATAGCTGTAAATTAGTTTAAAAAATTCATTACTAACTAGCTAGTTGTCATAATTAAATTAAATTTATTAAAACTTAATGTTACATTCGGATTGGAGTAATAAAAGTAAGAATAGAATGACTCATTCTTATGGAATGAAAAAAATTGTGTTTATTGCGATTAAAATGGATTGAACCATTCTTATTTTTTTCAAATTTATGAATTTTATTCTTTGGGGAGAGGGAGTGAATTTAAAGTAATTATTTTCTCATAATCATAACTAAAAAAATCTATATTTTATTCAAAATGTTTAGCTTAATAACTGATCGAATAAATCTATAATATATAATTCAACAATTTATTAATTAAATAAATATTTAAAAATTTAATAACTACCATTATCTTCTCAAAATTAAAATTAAATATTTATCCTACATTTAATTAATTATCATAATACACCATTATTCATGTATCGTAATAAATCATTATCCATGTTATCTGTGCTTCGAACGAGGTCAGTGATCTTGTTTGAAAAGGAATATAGGCAACTTCATTACCTAGACCAATAAAGTTAACAAATTTCTCAATTTTCTTCATAACATGTTCTTGATGAAAACATCATGATCTTTATAAAAATAATCAATTTTTTTGTTTAAGAAAATAATACTACCTCCGTTCTAAATTATACGATCATAATTAATTTTTAAAAATTAATTTAAGATATTTTCAAATTAGATGGTTCATTTAAAATTATTAAAAAAATAAACATTACAACGAGCGGTACTTGTTAGATAGTTTAAAATTTTCATTGTTGCATCAAGACTAAAGTACAATTTGAACCCTAAAGTTTACATATCAAAGTATTGTCACACCCTAAGCTTTAAAACATGTCTCCTTACACCTTTTTTTTAAAGTTACGTGTTAAAATGCACACTCCGAAGTTTTATCTGGTCAAATCTGATCGGGAGTACTATTTTCTCAATTTTTTAAAGGGCAAAAACGTTAACTCACATAATAACAAATTAAAATAAAGTTAATATATCAAAATCTTACTCTTAAACCTTTACTCTTAACCCATATTCGTCCTAATTCCAATTTCTACCCCAATCCAAAACCTAAATTCAAATCCTAAAATCTAAATATATTTTTTGGTTATCTGTCTTGGAAATAATTTTGAAAAATAGAGATTAACAAAAAAATGTTCTTGAAGAAGAGCTTGGGAATTAAATGTTTGGTAATAATTATTGCTTAAATTTATTGAATAAATTTGTGAGTATATGGGTTACAAAGAGAGAGATGGTGAAAATGGGTTAGAAGAAAGAGAGAAGATGATTAAATTAAGCTTATAAGAATATTCACAACAGTTTTCTCAATAAATTTTTTATCTTCAACTTTGAAGAATATATCAACAAATTATTATCCAACAGTTTCATTATCCTTATTTAAGTCTCTATTTTAATTTCTATATAGGATTTTACTCCCCAAAGTGAGAGAGTCAAAAGATCGTTCTATATATATGTAAAATGACATTTCACACCTTTATTTAAGTGGACAACTCATCAATCATACACATCTTGACATTATTGTCACATGACTTTTTACTACTTCTTATTCAAATTACAAAATTAATATTGACTTATTTTTTAAAAATTAATTTCAAAATTATTCAAATTTAAAATTGATATAAATTTATTTAATTTATGTCCATATAATTATAAATATTTTAAAAGTACTATTATTTATAAAATTTATTATTTTCAAAATTTAAATGAATCATATTAATTTTAAATTAAAAAATATCATAAATTATTTTTTTAAAAGTTAATATTGATCTTATGTACATTTGCAACTATAATACATTTAATATTCACTTCATAAATTACTTAAACTTTAAAACAAAATAAAAGTTATTTTATAGTGAAATACAATTAATAAATTATACTCTCTTTTATAAATTATAAGATTATTATTAATTTTTATAAGTCAATTTGATGCATTCTCAAACTTAATAATTTTGCTAAAAATTGTAAAAATAATAAATTTTATAAGTAATAGTATTTTTTTTTTCTAAATAAGTTACAATATAATATGTATTGATTAAATTTATATTAAATTTAAATTTAAAAATATCACATACTTACTTCAAAAAAGATTAGTAGATTAATAGCAATTTTATAATTAAAAATAAGATATTGTAGTATATTACATCTATCATAAGATATAACGCATTAAGTCAATACAAAGGTCAAATAGTTACAACGGTCAAAATCAAAATTTAACTTTTAAATTTTATTTTTTAAGGAATCAATATAAGGAACATGTTAGGTACATAGTGAAAAAATTGAATCCCTATTTTGCAGAATGACTCAATGACACTCACTAGTACAAAGTAGTAAATAGACAACACTTAAATTGTAACGCCCCCAAAATAGGTCCAATCCATCCAACCTATTCTGAGTCGCCAAATACATGGTATAGAAAATAACTACAACTTTATTACTACAATTGTCGTGTAAAATACAACAACACATATGTTGTGAGTTTGATACAAATATATATCAACTGTGACTCATGTCCCAACCGTGAATAGCACGTCACAATGACACCTTACATAAAGGTACAGTCAATAACTGCTTTAGAAATTAAAATCTTTGGGAAGTGCTCAAGGAAACATTCGTACATGGGAGGTCATGCGTCTAGGTTATGATAGATATCATACGTCCACAGAATAATCCTTGGTTGACCCAATAGACCCCAAAAAAAAGAGAGAAAATTACTATCATATTCTTTCCAATGGTGAGTCTTCTCTTGACATATCATTATCTCCACTGTCCCTAATTGAGAATTATACTTCAACCAAACATCAAGATTATATAGGTAGTGCTCGTAGATATACTCAGCAAGTGGATGTGCACAACCCTGTCTTACGATGACACGAGGTTGTTGAAAGTAATATGCATACAAGCCAATCATGTATGATGATAAAGCATATACTTTGTAATCAATCTTATTTATTTATTAATAAAAGAATTATTTATTAAATGCATTTATTATCTACATGGTGTTGTTTTAATAATATGTGATAAACCCATAGTTTTAAGCAATGCTTTTAGAATCATGATGAGATCATGCTAATGAGATCTAAATTCTTAGATAGCTTAAAACTAAAATGTTCTCAATCAATGGATTACTAAAAAGGGGATTAATGAATCCGGATAGATTGGTACGTACGTTGGTTGCTCATTAGATGAGGATGATTGATCTCATGATCATTTGTGTGGAGACACTAAAGTAAGTATGTAGGTGCTTATTAGAGAATAAGTTCACTGAATGTGACTCGATAAGGAATACCTAATGGAGTTTTACTTGTCTGTCAATAGGAATTCCTATAGTGATAGTAGTACAAATGATCCTTAGACTTGAGATCATCATAGTATCTTATATATAATGAATTACACTTTAACTTATTCCTTAAGACTCTTAGAGTATATCAAAGGGTATGATTGGGTGTAATAAGTTATATATGAAGATAATGAATGATCAATAAAGAATCTACCACTTCTAGTAAAAGAAGAGAAATGTCCTATGTGATTCGATAAATGACAACCCAGGAATCCTTGGTCAAGGTGGAATGAAATTAAAAAGTAGTTTCTAATTAGCATTCATTAGGAGTTGTGCATTTAGGAATCGAAATACATATAATTCAATAAAATAAGACTTGATAGTAATTTCATGTCTTATATTTAATTGGGACATTGTATGGTGGAAGGATTGAATTGTACGGTAACTATTAACTCAAAGGTTCTTTTATAATTAATGTTGAAATCTATATTATCTGGAAAGTCGTTGATCGCTAGGGAGGCTTATCCCTATTGTAGAATAAATATTATTTATTTAAATAAATTATTCGTTTAATTTATTTATTTAAATAAGATTAGAATTGTTCTAATTGATTTATTCACAACCGGTTTAATATGGAGAACCAAAAGGGTCACACCATAAAAGGAAGAATAATTATTTAAGAAGTTAATGGCATAATCGTAATAATATGTTAAGTATATTTAATTTAATCTATGATGA
This sequence comes from Panax notoginseng, assembly GCA_016801055.1. Taxonomy (NCBI): domain Eukaryota; kingdom Viridiplantae; phylum Streptophyta; class Magnoliopsida; order Apiales; family Araliaceae; genus Panax; species Panax notoginseng. The sequence goes on along the minus strand of CM029013.1, from coordinate 65,024,991 downwards.
TAACATAAATTAAATAGCTTAATATTTATTATTTAATACTTTAAAAATATTAAATATAAATTAATAAGAGGAGTCTTATTAATATTATTACAATTATTATTATTTTAATTTCTAAAAGAGTTTAGAATTAATTTAATATAAGTACTCTCATTTATTCCTAATAGGATTAGGAGGAAAAATTAGTTAAAGGAGTTTAATTAATTATCCCTAATAAGATTAGGGAGCCCATTTAATTAAAAAAATTTAATTAAATAAATAATACCTTATTTTAATTAAATAGGGTTACCTGATATCTTTATAAGAGGAGTCTTATATCAGATATCAGATATACATAATTCCAAGAGTTGGGGAGTACGCCCCTTTTCTATAGAGATAGGAAAAACTAGGGTTTGAGCCAATACGCCCTTCTTCTTGAAAATTCTTCTTCCTTGGTGGATCACCTCTAGAGGCCATACACTTGGGGTGGCTTACATTGATCAAAGGAAGGAATCTACCCGGAGATTCAAGGAGATCGCGGAGAAGTAGGAGGTGAACTCGTACTTGAGGAAGCTCGTTTCTACAAAGGTATGATTTTATAATTTATTATTCTTCGTTTAATTAATAATATGCATAAAGGATGATCCGGGTAATTAGTTTGTGAAAAATTTTAAAATCTGATTTTATTTTGCTTCCGCTATTTTTGTAATTTGATTGCTACTTTGATTTTTACAAAATCCAACAGTGGTATCAGAGCCAAACTTTATGCAAATTATTAATTATTTTGATTCCATATATGTATGGGTATGTATTTAGAATAATTTATTGGGCATAATTTGTTGTATAAAATTATTATTTTATGAAAAAAAATATCAATTCGCAAACCTGTGATATTCCGTAATTCGCTGGCGTGCTTCATGATTCTCGTGGTAGCATTATAATATATTTGTGATATATGTAATAGTTACAAGGGTTCAGGACATTCACGTGCTTGGACATTCACGTGCTTGGTTCATGTTATATTATAATATATTTATAAATCTTATACTAAACTTCCAGAATCACCTTATATATTCTCCTGGTAAAGTTTTATAAGATGGTTGCCAAAAAACATAATTTATGCATTTTTGTTAATAGTTAACAAGTGCTCCTGAACCTTTATAAATGTTCACGTGATATATATATATATATATATATATATATATATATATATATATATATATATTATTAATTTTATAATTAAAATAAAAGAGTTTATTTTAATTTTGAAATTGGATTTCATGCAACATAAAATTGCCCATTAAATTATATTCATATATATATGGAATGATTTTATTTATTGATACATATGATGATATGTATGATAATAAATGGGGTTGATTATGGACTATTGACCAATGTGATTGGATTTATTTTGGTTGGATGTTTGAATGAATGAGTTTTATTAAATGAGGTCTGCGTACCTCGTCTTTTCTGATTTTCTTCTTGATGTAAATTCTATCTCTCTCCTATGTACTTCCCATTGACTGCTGATCAAGGTTTCTATTTAAATTAAATAATTTATGTAACAGGATTAGTTAGAATTTTTTCGAAGAATCGGAGATCAAGGAGAAAAGAGCACTTGAAGACCCATTTGTAATAGAGCTCGGGTTTAAATGTAATAGTTATATTTAAATGTTTATTCTTGCACCCTAGGGTTTGACCTTTTGGTTCACTTGGTGGCTCTAGTGAACCAAACTAGAATAAAAGTCCATAATCAATCCGGGTAGAATATAGTATTCTATATGTGCATGCTAGTATTATATATATTATATATTATGCAAACATGCTTCGCATGTTTAATAATATGACGCGTATTTTTATATATATATATATATATATATATATATATATATATATATATATATTTGCATGCGCGCTAAACAAGATGAGACAAATAATAACAAATCCCTTAAAGTTTTTATATATTAAGTTTTAAGCGTTCAAAGATATTTAGAATATCGAACGTCGCCTTCTAGCATGATAAAATTAATAGAGTATTAAATATTTAATATGAGTTTGTTGTGTCACCACAAGGCAAGTATTAAGTATTTAAGATGTTAATTTATCACATTTGATGCTTATAAAGAAAATTAAACAATATTATTTTGTTGTGTCACTACAAGGACACTATTTTTCTTTTTTCAATATATGGAAGTGTTAGGTTGGACTTAACTTAGATAATTTTGATTTGGATGTGCCACCACTTGATCAAAATAATCTAAGAGGCAAAACATAAGGAGTTAGATGATGATGTAATTGACAAGGAGTTGTCTACCTATTTATTTATATATAGTTTGTTGTGTCAGCACAAGGCTATATATATTTGAAATGAGATCCTTATTCTCACTAGCAAAAACTTTAATTAGATTTTGCCGAACTATATAAACGAGGGTAATATAGTTTGAAGAAAATAGTGGGAGATACCAATATAAAATAAGACCTATTTTATTTTGGTAATTAATTAAATGAATGTTTGCTAAAATATTGTCTTTTTACATGCAGAATTTTGAAAATGTCACATTCACTAATTTCACTGCGTAACATACTTGATGCTAACAAATTGACCGGACCGAACTACACGGATTGGTTAAGAAATTTGAGAATTGTTCTCACTGCTGAAAAGATTTCTTATGTCCTAAATTCACCCGTACCTGCAAAAGTTACAGAGATAGCCTCTGAGGAAGAGATTGCTACTTTTAAATAGTGGCAAGATGATGCATCTGTGGCTCAATGAATCATGCTCGCATCCATGAGTAACGAGCTTCAGCGTCAGCATGAAAACATGGATGCTCCTACTATACTGCTGCACCTGCAAGAGCTGTATGGTGAACAAAGTAGGACTACTAGATATGAGATATCTAAGGAGCTCTTCCGATCTCGGATGACCGAGGGTACTACTGTTGAGACTCATGTCCTAAAGATGATTAATTTGATTGAACGTCTTGGACAGCTTGGGTTCATCATGGATGGGGAGTTGAGTCAAGATTTGATCTTGCAGTCACTCCCTGACACCTTCTCACAATTTGTTGTGAATTTTCACATGTATAAGTTGGACGTCAGCTTGCCTGAGTTACTTGACATGTTGAAAACTGCTGAAGGTCACTTCCCATCCAAGAAGAACCATGTCTTATTGGTGGATGATTCTTCCAAGAAAAGGAAGAGGCCCAAGGTATCTTCTGAAAAGAAGAAATTCAAGAAGACTAAGGGAAAGGCGAAAGTGAAGGATCAAAAGAAACCTGATCCAGCTAGCAAAGGAATTTGCTTCCATTGCAACAAGCCGGGTCACTGGAAGAGGAACTGCAAGGATTATCTTGCGGAACAAAAGCAGAAGAAGCTTGGAGAAGCTTCAAATCCTAATCAAGGTTTGTTTATGATTGAAATTAATTTTTTTGAAAGTCAATCTTCTACTTGGGTATTGAATACCGGCTGTGGTTCTCACATATGTAATAATATGCAGGGATTGGTCAGAAGTAGAAAGCTGAGCAAGGATGAGGTCGTCCTACGACTGGGAAATGGAGCAAAGGTTGCTACATTAGCTGTAGGGACTTATTGTTTAGCACTGCCTACGGGCAAGTTTATTAATTTAAATAATTGTTATTTTGTTCCAAATATCATGAGAAACATTATTTCTATCTCTGTATTGGATATGGATGGTTTTAATATTATAATAATGAACAACAGTTGTTCTATTTATAATGATAATATTTTATATGGTGTTGGTAATTTGCGAAATGGACTTTATATACTTGAATTGCATGAAAATATACTTCAAATTGAACAAACTAAGAAAAGGAAAAGAGATGATGTTAATTATACCTTTATGTGGCACTGTAGACTCGGTCATATTAATGAAACAAGATTATCCAAGTTACATAAAGATGGGCTCCTAGAGCTATCGGATTATGAATCATATCCAACTTGTGAATCTTGTCTCATGGGCAAAATGACTAAATCTCCTTTTAGTGGAAAAGGAGAAAGAGTTACAGAGTTATTAGCGTTGGTACACACAGATGTATGTGGACCTATGACAATGATTGCACGAGGAGGGTATTCTTATTTTATTACATTCACTGATGACCACTCAAGATTTGGATATGTATATTTAATGAAATACAAATCTGAATCATTTGAAAAGTTCAAAGAGTTCAAAAGTGAAGTAGAGAAGAAAACTGGTAAGAGTATTAAGATTCTTCGATCTGATCAAGGAGGAGAATACTTAAGTGGTGAGTTTCTCAATTGTCTCAAAGAAAATGGTATAATCTCACAATGGACTCCACCAGGGACGCCACAGATGAATGGTGTATCTGAAAGGAGAAATCGAACATTGTTGGATATGGTTTGATCCATGATGAGCTTTACCGACCTTCCAGTTTTCTTCTGGGGATATGCCCTAGAATCGGCTGCATACCTACTTAACAAGGTACCTACAAAATTCGTCCCCAAGACCCTATATGAGTTATGGACAGGGAGAAAACCAAATCTTAAGCATGTTAAGACTTGGGGTTGTCCAGCTTATGTCAAAAAGTTTGAAAACGATAAGCTACATACTAGATCAGATAAATGTAGATTTGTGGGATACCCTAAAGAAACATCGGGGTATTATTTCTATCATCCAACTGATCAAAAGGTGTTTGTTGCGAAACATGCTGCCTTCTTGGAAAAGGAGTTTATCCTTGAAGGGGTTAATGGGAGTAAGATATATCTTGAAGAGGTTCAAGAACCACAAAATGCTACAGATCAAAGTGAAGTACCTAACCAAGTAGAGATTCATTCTGTACCACACCCTATTCGTAAATCTGGAAGAGTACCAAAGATACCTGACAGGTATGGACTTGTCATAGAGGATGACGATGAGGTACACATCATAGATGATGATGATCCATTTAATTACGAACAAGCTATGAGTAGTAAAGACTCAGAAAAGTGGCAAGAAGCCATGAAATCCGAGATGGACTCCATGTATGAGAACCAAGTATGGACTTTGGTTTCACCAACTGAAGACATTAAGCCTATTAGGTGTAATTGGGTCTTTAAAAGAAAGACTGGAGCAGACGGCAAGGTAGAGACCTATAAGGCCCGACTGGTCGCAAAAAGTTTCAAACAAAGACAATGAGTTGACTATGACGAAACCTTCTCACCAGTAGCAATGCTCAAGTCCATTCGGATTTTGCTTGCGATTGCAGCTTACCATGACTACGAAATCTGGCAGATGGACGTGAAAACAACCTTCCTCAATGGGAAACTTGAGGAGGATGTGTATATGACACAGCCAGAGGGATTTGTTTCAAAGGTTGGAACAAATCAATTCTGTAAGCTACAACGATCCATTTATGGATTGAAGCAAGCTTCTCGTAGATGGAACATCCGTTTTGATGAGACAATCAAAGAGTTTGATTTTATCAAAAATGTGGATGAACCATGTGTGTACAAGAAGGTTAGTGGGAGCGCTGTTTCATTCCTCGTATTATATGTTGATGATATATTACTGATAGGGAATGATATTCCTATGCTACAATTAATTAAAATCTGGTTATCTAAACACTTCTTCATGAAGGACTTGGGAGAAATATCCTATATTTTAGGGATAAAGATCTATAGAGATAGATCTAAAAGGATGCTTGGCTTGTCCCAAGGAACGTACATTGACTCGATGCTAAAGAGGTTTAGCATGGAAGATACCAAAAGAGGTCTCATGCTGATGAGCCATGGAATACATCTCTCCAAGAAACAGGCCCCAAAGACAACTGAGGAGAGAGACCGTATGAGTAAGATTCCTTATGCTTCAGCAATAGGATCTATCATGTACGGTATGATATGTACTAGACCAGATGTCGCTCATGCACTTAGTGTAACAAGCAGATATCAGTCGAATCCAGGAGAAGAACACTGGAAGACAGTGAAAATATCCTAAAGTACTTAAGAAGAACTAAGGATGTATTTCTTGTCTACGGTGAGTCTGAATTGAAACTAGAGGGCTTCACAGACTCAAGTTTTCAAACAGACCAAGATGACAGTAAATCCGTTTCGGGGTATGTGTTTACCTTAAACGGTGGCGCAGTGAGTTGGAAGAGTTCCAAACAGCAAACAGCTGCTGATTCAGTGACAGAGGCAGAGTACATAGCTACAAGTGAAGCTGCAAAGGAAGCTGTTTGGATGAAGAAGTTCATTACCGAACTTGGTATGGTTCCTAGCATTACAGGACCAGTGCCTTTATTCTGTGACAACACCGGAGCTGTTACGCAGGCTAAGGAACCCAGGTCTCATTAGAAATCCAAAGACGTGTTGCGGCGATTTCATTTGATCAGAGTGATCATTGAAAAAGGTGACATCACCCTGGAGCGTGTGGACTCTCAAGACAATATTACAGATCCATTTGCTAAAGCGTTAACACAACAGCAGTTTGATCGTCACTTATAGAAGATGGGTATGAGATACCACGGCGATTGGCTTTAGTGCAAGTGGGAGATTGAAAGTAATATGCATACAAGCCAATCATGTATGATGATAAAGCATATACTTTGTAATCAATCTTATTTATTTATTAATAAAAGAATTATTTATTAAAAGCATTTATTATCTACATGGTGTTGTTTTAATAATATATGATAAACACATAGTTTTAAGCAATGCGTTTAGAATCATGATGAGATCATGCTAATGAGATCTAAATTCTTAGACAGCTTAAAACTAAAATGTTCTCAATCAATGGATTACTAAAAAGGGGATTAATGAATCCGGATAGATTGGTACGTACGTTGGTTGCTCATTAGATGAGGATGATTGATCTCATGATCATTTGTGTGGAGACACTAAAGCAAGTATGTAGGTGCTTATTAGAGAATAAGTTCACTGAATGTGACTCGATAAGGAATACCTAATGGAGTTTTACTTGTCTGTCAATAGGAATTCCTATAGTGATAGTAGTACAAATGATCCTTAGACTTGAGATCATCATAGTATCTTATATATAATGAATTACACTTTAACTTATTCCTTAAAACTCTTAGAGTATATCAAAGGGTATGCTTGGGTGTAATAAGTTATATATGAAGATAATGAATGATCAATAAAGAATCTACCACTTCTAGTAAAAGAAGAGAAATGTCCTATGTGATTCGATAAATGACAACCCAGGAATCCTTGGTCAAGGTGGAATGAAATTAAAAAGTAGTTTCTAATTAGCATTCATTAGGAGTTGTGCATTTAGGAATCGAAATACATATAATTCAATAAAATAAGACTTGACAGTAATTTCATGTCTTATATTTAATTGGGACATTGTATGGTGGAAGGATTGAATTGTTCTAATTGATTTATTCACAACCGGTTTAATATGGAGAACCAAAAGGGTCACACCATAAAAGGAAGAATAATTATTTAAGAAGTTAATGGCATAATCGTAATAATATGTTAAGTATATTTAATTTAATCTATGATGATAACATAAATTAAATAGCTTAATATTTATTATTTAATACTTTAAAAATATTAAATATAAATTAATAAGAGGAGTCTTATTAATATTATTACAATTATTATTATTTTAATTTCTAAAAGAGTTTAGAATTAATTTAATATAAGTACTCTCATTTATTCCTAATAGGATTAGGAGGAAAAATTAGTTAAAGGAGTTTAATTAATTATCCCTAATAAGATTAGGGAGCCCATTTAATTAAAAGAGTTTAATTAAATAAATAATACCTTATTTTAATTAATTAGGGTTACCTGATATCTTTATAAGAGGAGTCTTATATCAGATATCAGATATACGTAATTCCAAGAGTTGGGGAGTACGCCCCTTTTCTATAGAGATAGGAAAAACTAGGGTTTGAGCCAATACGCCCTTCTTCTTGAAAATTCTTCTTCCTTGGTGGATCACCTCTAGAGGCCATACACTTGGGTGACTTACATTGATCAAAGGAAAAAATCTACCCGGAGATTCAAGGAGATCGCGGAGAAGTAGGAGGTGAACTCGTACCTGAGGAAGCTCGTTTCTACAAAGGTATGGTTTCATAATTTCTTATTCTTCGTTTAATTAATAATATGCATAAAGGATGATTCGGGTAATTGGTTTGTGAAAAATTTTAAAATCTGATTTTATTTTGCTTTCGCTATTTTTGTAATTTGATTGCTACTTTGATTTTCACAAAATCCAACAGTTGTATGTCATTAGACATCTTGTATGATAGTGGCAAATCACCCTTCCAAAGTTGGGTTTCCCTCACCCTATATGATTCACCAAATATAACTACTAAATGATGTATAAAATACAACACACTATTCTAAAGTTTTCAATAAAATTATTTTCATACTGTTTAGGGAGAACCTTCACAGCTAGAGACCACCGTTCTATTTCCCTGTTACCCACGCTCGATCCAGCTACACTCTTATTACCTGAAAGGAATTGTGAAGCAAAAAGGTGAGCACAACTAGCTCAGTAAAGAATATCATAACTAAAGATAATTAAATTATCAATAGCCTTCATTAGTAATAAATCAGAGATTTAGAACATATGGTAGATGATAAAACTTTTCAACCATAGTTGCAGCAGAACGAGCAATCCATTAGAAGAGTCAAATAGACCATAAAGTCTATTATATTCTCCATGTTAAAAGTCCACCAATAATATTTTATCCTTGTAACATCAATCAACAGTTCTGGTCCACAATCATATGAATAACTCATAATTATAATTGTGGTTCTAAATTCATCTTCTCATTCAGGACGAAGATAATTTTCATCACCTATCTTTACCTGAAACATCAAAGATCATGGTTATATCAAATCACAGTTCCTGTTCATAATCATACTAATAAATTCATCTTTGCACTACGGGCCAAAGATATTCGTCAACAGTTCATCTTTGCATTACATGCCAAAGATATTCAACAACAGATCATTTTTGCACTACAGGCCAAAGATATTCAACAACAGATCATCTTTGCACTACAGGCCAAAGATATTAATATCTCAAAAAAATATATAATCATTTCAGAATTTATATAAACAATAATTATAACCATGTTGATCAATTCACCTTTGCACTTAAGCTAAAGATATTCAATTATAAATTCAATGGTCATGATCATACCAGTCAACAATTTAACTTTGCACTACTGGCCAAAGAGAACTCATAGTCACGATCATACCAATAATCTACTCATCTTTACACTCAAGTCAAAGAGAAATTTCATCACCAGGATTATAAAAATGTTATATATGATAATAAAAACAACATGATCAACAACTGCATTTAATTTCAAGAATAAGATTCATAAATCAACGATAATTTGGTTAGAAAAAGAAATTAATTTTGTCGTGAATAGTACTCATGAATAGTAACTTGTGAATAGTAATTCATAAATAGTAACCCCGACATGAAAAAGGTAAAAATTCTACAATAAAATCCATACCAATATTTTGATATAATGATATTGAAAGAATAACATTTCTTAAACATATAAACAATTTATTTTAATTGTTTATACTTTACTAAATAATGCATTTAATCATCCTAAAATGCCAAACTCATAAGATTTCGTCACCAATAACCAAAACCCTCATAAAAAATTTGCATATACCTCATATAGGATTCTTAAGCCATAAAATTCTATTTTCTAATTTTTTTACTTCACATAACATATTTAATTCATTTACTCATAACTAGTCTATTTTCATAAAAAATACCAAATCAGTACAAACAAATTTTCTTTTCTGGAATTTAGTAGAATATAATTCCATATTGAACATATATTTTTCTCAGAATTTTAAAAATTCATTTACAATTTTTCATATGGCCAAAACAGCCGAATATTTAGACATTTATCATAAACTGTACTTTTATCTAAAAATTTTAAAATTTACAGAGTATACTTCTGTTATATACATGTACTCCCAATAAAAATTCACCATTTTTAGAGTTAATCACAAGGAGTTATAAAGGGTTTACTTTAAAAATAGTCTTTTTCATAACTCCTAATCTATACATCTAAAAATCGTCATTTTTGGACATAATCTAGAAAACTCATCAAATTATTATTTCAAATTTTTTCAGAATTTTTGAAGGTCGAAAAAGTTACGAAACTGAAAAATATAATAACCTTTAAAATTCCTTACCTCAAAAGAGCAGTATTTCTGACCGGAATGTAAAACTGAAGGAACCTTGCACTGAATAACAACTCTCAAAATATCTAAATACTCACAAAAATATGCTGGATAATATAGAGTGAAAGAAAACTTATTTCTGGTGTGTTTTCCAATTCTAACTTAAGCGCCTATTTATAGGAAAATGCTAAAACGCCAAAGGAGACTAAAATAATAAAATAATATTATTATTTTATTTTCCTACACCTACCAAAACCAACCAAGACTAGCCATCACCCTTGAACAAAAATTCTAGCAAATGTTTTCAACACCAACCAAAAGTGGCTCCCACCCAATTTTAATAAACATTATTTTATTTTCCGAAACTTCAGTAATTCATAATAAATAGTCCTTTTATCAGAAAAATACGAATTTTATATCCATTCCATATGAAATCAAATTCTCTACAACTTTGTAGCTTTAAGTTTTTCTAAATTCCAGACAGATAATATCTGAAACCCACAAACGGATGATTTTCAGTACTCTTTAAAATTCATAACAAATCATGCGTTAATTTTTAACGGTTCAAATTTATGGACATATACTCGACTAATATATGTATAACATACCCAAAAATCACAACGATCCAACGGTCGGATTAAAATTATAACTCACGCAATAGGGTTTTATGAACACATATTTGATCTTTTAATACCTCCAATCCGACAAAATACTGATAAAATACCTCAACATTAATTCTTTCATTTATAACCACATAAATAAATCCATCATTTATATCCGCATCAAATAAATATTTTCTTATCATATAAATCAATAATTAATTATTCACAAATAATATTACAGAATCACAATTATGACAACCAGGTGGTTCCCAAGAAAGAGAGGGCTTTTCGATAACGATTTCTCCTTACTAGCGCGCAATTAGATGACCAAACCTCTCATTGACAGAACTTTCTAGATATTGCCAATAATGCTATTTAATAATATTATTCAAATAATATGAATTATTGATCTGATAATGGGAAATACTGTGCAGTGACAATTATTGAAGCAACAATAATCTAAAATATCAACGCAGCAATTATTGAATCAATAAAATAAAATATTAAACAGTAATTACTGTAATAATTATTGAGTAGTTTCTTCTTACGTAAGAATCAATAATTCAAAAATACTGTGCACTACCGTGCGCTACTGTGCAACCACGCGTATTACTGTATTTTAACCACCAGGTATTCCAACAGTGTTAACGGTAACAATTACGTCGTTTATTTATAAAACTCAAACTTGTCGTTTTTTTCATCCAACAGTTATTCTGTTATGGGGCCCACAAATGGCTGCGCTGTAAGACCTCAACTTTTATAAATAAAGATGAATTTTCTATAAATATCATTTTTAAATATTATGGAGTTAATTTGATATAATGTTATAGTTGTGGGTAATATTTATAAATTTTGCAAAGTACGCAAGTTGTTATATAATATTCGATTGGTCGGAGAATATTCGTTTTAACAGGGAATATTCTACAACGACACAATCATTGGTGGACCCCACAACGGAATTATTGTCGGATTGAGAAAACGACAAAAATATTTTATTAAAAATAACGGCGGAAGTTTTACCATTGATACTGTTGAACTACTCGGTAGTAAAAGTACAGTAATACGTGTGATTGCATAGTAGCACACAGTATTGATTATTAATGCTTATATGAGAAGTCACTCAGTTTGATTCAATTATTATCAGTTAATAATATGAATTATTTAGCGATAATGACGTTTTGTTTTATTCGTATTATTAACGTAATAAAACAGAAACATCTTTTTATATAAAACAGAATACTTTATTAAAGTTATTCTATAAATAGAATATATTATATTTTATTTAAAAGATTTTTCTTTAAATATGGACCGTCAGATTAAAGTAATCAATTTGGACCGTTCATGGATTAGTTACTATGCATTCTATTTTTCTATAAATAGCAGCTCATTCCTTCATTATTTATTACGAATTCACTGAACTCTAGAGAGAGAAACTATAGAGAGAGAGAAGAAGAGTATTCTGCTACTTAACTACTTCCTTATTTCAGCTCTTCTTTAAAACGGTAAGGGGTGTTATTCTTTTTTATTCATGAAGAGAACTGTTGCTGTTTCATTTTTTATTATTCTGTTGGAATAACCTGTATACGCGGTCTACCCTATACTTGGTGACATTCTTCTATTATTCTGTTGGAACATCCTGTCTGTGTGTTTTACACCGGACCAGGTTCTGTCTTTATTATTATTCTGTTGGAACATCCTGTTTGTGTGTTTTACACCGGACCTGGTTCCGTCTTTATTATTATTCTATTGGAACATCCTGTCTATGTGTTTTTCACCTGACCTGGTTCCGTCTTTATTATTATTCTGTTGGAACATCCTGTCTGTGTGTTTTACACCGGACCTGGTTCCGTCTTTATTATTATTCTGTTGAAATATCTTATCTGTGCGTTTTACGCCGGACCTGGTTCCATTATTTATTACTCTGTTGGAATAACCTGTCTGTGCGGTCTATCGCATGCATGGTGATTTCTTTTGTTATTCCATTCTTTATTATACTCAGTTGGTTAAGTTTTGACTTCTATACTCCATGAAATTTGTGGAATATCCTTGATAATTGCGGTTCATCCAGTATCTTTTCATGAAAATATTCTTCTAAGCATTCTTAAATTTTACTCCACAAAGCAGTATCATGTTGACAATTTGGACGTTGTTAATTCTTGGATAAATTAATTCTTGAACTTATTTTATTGAATTCTTATATCATTGTCATCATCCTCATGTTTATAAAATGTTAAAAGTCATCTGTGGCCTGTAGTGCATAGATGGACTTGGTATGATTATGACCAGGGATTATTCGGTATAATCATGACCGTAATGTTACAAATGATGTGGTAAAAGTCCTCATTGGCCCGTAGTGCGTTGATGGACAATTGTTGGCATGATCATTGTAACGACCCCAAAATAGGTCCATTCCACCCAACCCATTCTGAGTCGTTAAATACATGGTACAGAAAATAACTACAACTTTATTACAACAATTGTCGTGCAAAATACAACAACACATATGTTGTGAGTTTGAATACAAATATATACCAAATGTGACTCATGTTCCAACCGTGGACAGCACCTCACAATAACACCTTACATAAAGGTATAGTCAAAAACTGTTTTAGAAATTAGAATCTTTGGGAAGTGCTCAAGGAAACCTTCGTACATGGGAGGCCACGCGTCCAGGTTATGATAGATATCATATGGCCACAGAATTATCCTTGGTTGACCCAATAGACCCCAAAGAAAAATGAAAAGATTACTATCATATTCTTCCCAATGGTGAGTCTTCTCTTGACTTATCATTATCTCCACTGTCTCTAATTGAGAATTATACTTCAAACAAACACCAAGATTATATAGGTAGTGCCCATAGATATACTCAGCAAGTGGATGAGCACAACCCTGTCCTATGATGACACGAGGTTGTATGTCATTAGACATCTTGTATGATAGTGACAAAACACCCTTCCAACGTTGGGTTCGCCTCACCCTATTTTTTTCACCAAATATAACTACTAAATGATGACCACCGTTCTATTCCCTTGTTACCCTCGCTCGACCCAGCTACACTCTTATTACCTGAAAGGAATTGTGAAGCAAAAGGGTGAGCACAACTAGCTCAGTAAAGAATGTCATGACTAAAGATAATTAAATTATCAATAGCCTTCATCAATAATAAATCAGAGATTTAGAACATATGGTAAATGATAAAAATTTCAACCATAGTTGCAGCGGAACATGCAATCCATTAGAAGAGTCAAATAGATCATAAAGTCCATTATCTCTTCCATGTTAAAAATCCACCAACAATATTTTATCCATGTAACATCACTCAATAGTTCCTTTCCACAATCATATGAATAACTCATAATCATAATTGTGACTATAAATTTTTCTTCGCACCCAGGACGAAGAATATTTTCATCACCTGTCTTTACCTGAAACATCAAAGATCATGGTTATACCAAATCACAGTTCCTGTTTATAATCATACTAACAAATCCATCTTTGCACTAGGGGCCAAAGATATTCATCAACAAACCATCTTTGCACTACAGGCCAAAGATATTCAACAACAGTTCATCTTTGCACTACAGGCCAAATATATTCATCAACAGGCCATCTTTGCACTACATGCCAAAGATATTCATCAACAATTCATATTTGCACTACAGGCCAAATATATTCATATCTCAAAGAAATATATAATCATTTCAGAATTTATATAAACAATAATTATAACCATGTTGATCAATTCACCATTGCACTTAAGCTTAAGATATTCAATTATAAATTCAATGGTCATGATCATACCAGTCACAATTCAACTTTGCACTACAGGCCAAAGAGAACCCTAGTCATGATCATACCAATAATCTATCCATCTTTACACTCCAGTGAAAGAGAATTTCAACATCAGGGTTATAAAAATGTTATATATGATGATAAAAATAATATGATTAACATATTGTTTTAACCTCAAGAGTAATATTCGTAACTCATGAATAGTAACCCCGACACAAAAGATAAAAATTCCACAATAAAATCCATTACTATCCCTTACTATCCCTCACAATCCCATACAATCCCTTACCTCAAAAGAGCAGTACTTCTGACTGGATATCGGATATGATGATGAAGGAAACTTGCACTGATGAATAGCAACTCACCAAGTATCTAAAAACTCACAAAATATGCTTCATAATATAGAGAGAGAAAGAGAGAAAGCTTATGTTTCTGGTGTGATTTTCAATTCTAACTTAGCCCTCTATTTATAGGAAAATTTTGGTAGGTTTGACCTGCAACCTGATGGCTTTACCTGCTACTATTCCCACCCACCACATTTGAAATATAATTCAGCACATTTCTTCACCAACCACAAGTGGAGCCCACCAATTCTAGAATTTTCCATCAAAATGATAAACTCCGAAAATTCAACAATTTCTGAACCAGTCATCTTGTAAAATTCATAATAAATCATACATTCATTTTTAACGGTTCAAAATTTGTGGGCATATACTCAACTTATATATGTATAACATATCCAAAAATTACCACGATCCAACGGTCGGATTAAAAATTATAACCCCCGCAAAATATCTCAAAAACCCTGATTTTTAATACCTCCATTCCGACAAAAATACGGATAAAAACCTCAACATTAACTCCTTCATTTTCAAACCACAAAAATATATCCCTCGTTTATATCCACATAAAATAAATATTTCCTTATCATATGAATCAATAATTAATTATTCATAAATAATATTACAGAATCACATTTATGACAACCAGGCCGTTCCCAGGAAAGAGGGGGCTTTCCAATAAGGATTTCTCCTTACTGGCGCGCAATTAGATGACCAAACCTCTCCTTAGACAGAACTTTCTAGACATTGCCAATAATGCTATCTAATAATATTATTCAAATAATATGAATTATTGATCTGATAATAGAAAATACTGTGCAGCAACAATTATTAAAACAACAATAATATAAAATATCAACGCAGCAATTATTGAATCAATAAAATAAAATATTAAATAATAACTACTGTAACAATTATTGAGTTGTGCCTTCTTACGTAAGAATCAATAATTTTAAAAATACTGTGCAATACCGTGTGCTACTGTGCAATAACGCGTATTACTGTATTTTAATCACCGGGTATTCCAACAGTGTTAACAGTAACAACTACGTCGTTATTTGTAAAAACTCAAATTTGTCATTTTCCTTCACCCGACAGTTATTCGTTATGGGGCCCACAAATAGCTGCGCCGTCGTACGAATATTCCCCGACAGAGAAAGAATATTCCACGACCAACGAATATTCCCCGACAACAATGATTATTTTATAACCACTTGCTTATTTTGAAAAAAAATTCACATATCACCCTTAACTTTAATATTTATCAATTTTAACCATTTACTGAATAGTAATTATAAGAAAAATTGAATACTTTTATTTCATAAAATTCGGGGTCTTACAATCTCCCCTCCTTATGAAATTTCGTCCCCGAAATTTACGTACCTGGTATTTCGAAAAGTTGAGAATACCTTGCTTTCATTTCAGATTCCATCTTCCTTATCATCATAATTTCTTCATTGCTCATCTCCTGTATTTCAGATATCATTCTAGAATATAGCTTCAAAACAAGGGTTAATTTGAACAAATTAACATATCACATAATATCCCGATATTATGACTGACCATCAAATAAGCTTAGGTAGGACACACTAGCGAAGGATTTACTCATCTCTCCCCTCCTAGTTATATTCCCCGATCTCCGCCAGAGATCATATCCCTAAGCTCTGATACCAAATGTAACGACCCCAAAATAGGTCCATTCCACCCAACCCATTCTGAGTCGTTAAATACATGGTACAGAAAATAACTACAACTTTATTACAACAATTGTCGTGCAAAATACAACAACACATATGTTGTGAGTTTGAATACAAATATATACCAAATGTGACTCATGTTCCAACCGTGGACAGCACCTCACAATAACACCTTACATAAAGGTATAGTCAAAAACTGTTTTAGAAATTAGAATCTTTGGGAAGTGCTCAAGGAAACCTTCGTACATGGGAGGCCACGCGTCCAGGTTATGATAGATATCATATGGCCACAGAATTATCCTTGGTTGACCCAATAGACCCCAAAGAAAAATGAAAAGATTACTATCATATTCTTCCCAATGGTGAGTCTTCTCTTGACTTATCATTATCTCCACTGTCTCTAATTGAGAATTATACTTCAAACAAACACCAAGATTATATAGGTAGTGCCCATAGATATACTCAGCAAGTGGATGAGCACAACCCTGTCCTATGATGACACGAGGTTGTATGTCATTAGACATCTTGTATGATAGTGACAAAACACCCTTCCAACGTTGGGTTCGCCTCACCCTATTTTTTTCACCAAATATAACTACTAAATGATGACCACCGTTCTATTCCCTTGTTACCCTCGCTCGACCCAGCTACACTCTTATTACCTGAAAGGAATTGTGAAGCAAAAGGGTGAGCACAACTAGCTCAGTAAAGAATGTCATGACTAAAGATAATTAAATTATCAATAGCCTTCATCAATAATAAATCAGAGATTTAGAACATATGGTAAATGATAAAAATTTCAACCATAGTTGCAGCGGAACATGCAATCCATTAGAAGAGTCAAATAGATCATAAAGTCCATTATCTCTTCCATGTTAAAAATCCACCAACAATATTTTATCCATGTAACATCACTCAATAGTTCCTTTCCACAATCATATGAATAACTCATAATCATAATTGTGACTATAAATTTTTCTTCGCACCCAGGACGAAGAATATTTTCATCACCTGTCTTTACCTGAAACATCAAAGATCATGGTTATACCAAATCACAGTTCCTGTTTATAATCATACTAACAAATCCATCTTTGCACTAGGGGCCAAAGATATTCATCAACAAACCATCTTTGCACTACAGGCCAAAGATATTCAACAACAGTTCATCTTTGCACTACAGGCCAAATATATTCATCAACAGGCCATCTTTGCACTACATGCCAAAGATATTCATCAACAATTCATATTTGCACTACAGGCCAAATATATTCATATCTCAAAGAAATATATAATCATTTCAGAATTTATATAAACAATAATTATAACCATGTTGATCAATTCACCATTGCACTTAAGCTTAAGATATTCAATTATAAATTCAATGGTCATGATCATACCAGTCACAATTCAACTTTGCACTACAGGCCAAAGAGAACCCTAGTCATGATCATACCAATAATCTATCCATCTTTACACTCCAGTGAAAGAGAATTTCAACATCAGGGTTATAAAAATGTTATATATGATGATAAAAATAATATGATTAACATATTGTTTTAACCTCAAGAGTAATATTCGTAACTCATGAATAGTAACCCCGACACAAAAGATAAAAATTCCACAATAAAATCCATTACTATCCCTTACTATCCCTCACAATCCCATACAATCCCTTACCTCAAAAGAGCAGTACTTCTGACTGGATATCGGATATGATGATGAAGGAAACTTGCACTGATGAATAGCAACTCACCAAGTATCTAAAAACTCACAAAATATGCTTCATAATATAGAGAGAGAAAGAGAGAAAGCTTATGTTTCTGGTGTGATTTTCAATTCTAACTTAGCCCTCTATTTATAGGAAAATTTTGGTAGGTTTGACCTGCAACCTGATGGCTTTACCTGCTACTATTCCCACCCACCACATTTGAAATATAATTCAGCACATTTCTTCACCAACCACAAGTGGAGCCCACCAATTCTAGAATTTTCCATCAAAATGATAAACTCCGAAAATTCAACAATTTCTGAACCAGTCATCTTGTAAAATTCATAATAAATCATACATTCATTTTTAACGGTTCAAAATTTGTGGGCATATACTCAACTTATATATGTATAACATATCCAAAAATTACCACGATCCAACGGTCGGATTAAAAATTATAACCCCCGCAAAATATCTCAAAAACCCTGATTTTTAATACCTCCATTCCGACAAAAATACGGATAAAAACCTCAACATTAACTCCTTCATTTTCAAACCACAAAAATATATCCCTCGTTTATATCCACATAAAATAAATATTTCCTTATCATATGAATCAATAATTAATTATTCATAAATAATATTACAGAATCACATTTATGACAACCAGGCCGTTCCCAGGAAAGAGGGGGCTTTCCAATAAGGATTTCTCCTTACTGGCGCGCAATTAGATGACCAAACCTCTCCTTAGACAGAACTTTCTAGACATTGCCAATAATGCTATCTAATAATATTATTCAAATAATATGAATTATTGATCTGATAATAGAAAATACTGTGCAGCAACAATTATTAAAACAACAATAATATAAAATATCAACGCAGCAATTATTGAATCAATAAAATAAAATATTAAATAATAACTACTGTAACAATTATTGAGTTGTGCCTTCTTACGTAAGAATCAATAATTTTAAAAATACTGTGCAATACCGTGTGCTACTGTGCAATAACGCGTATTACTGTATTTTAATCACCGGGTATTCCAACAGTGTTAACAGTAACAACTACGTCGTTATTTGTAAAAACTCAAATTTGTCGTTTTCCTTCACCCGACAGTTATTCGTTATGGGGCCCACAAATAGCTGCGCCGTCGTACGAATATTCCCCGACAGAGAAAGAATATTCCACGACCAACGAATATTCCCCGACAACAATGATTATTTTATAACCACTTGCTTATTTTGAAAAAAAATTCACATATCACCCTTAACTTTAATATTTATCAATTTTAACCATTTACTGAATAGTAATTATAAGAAAAATTGAATACTTTTATTTCATAAAATTCGGGGTCTTACAATCTCCCCTCCTTATGAAATTTCGTCCCCGAAATTTACGTACCTGGTATTTCGAAAAGTTGAGAATACCTTGCTTTCATTTCAGATTCCATCTTCCTTATCATCATAATTTCTTCATTGCTCATCTCCTGTATTTCAGATATCATTCTAGAATATAGCTTCAAAACAAGGGTTAATTTGAACAAATTAACATATCACATAATATCCCGATATTATGACTGACCATCAAATAAGCTTAGGTAGGACACACTAGCGAAGGATTTACTCATCTCTCCCCTCCTAGTTATATTCCCCGATCTCCGCCAGAGATCATATCCCTAAGCTCTGATACCAAATGTAACGACCCCAAAATAGGTCCATTCCACCCAACCCATTCTGAGTCGTTAAATACATGGTACAGAAAATAACTACAACTTTATTACAACAATTGTCGTGCAAAATACAACAACACATATGTTGTGAGTTTGAATACAAATATATACCAAATGTGACTCATGTTCCAACCACCTCACAATAACACCTTACATAAAGGTATAGTCAAAAACTGTTTTAGAAATTAGAATCTTTGGGAAGTGCTCAAGGAAACCTTCGTACATGGGAGGCCACGCGTCCAGGTTATGATAGATATCATATGGCCACAGAATTATCCTTGGTTGACCCAATAGACCCCAAAGAAAAATGAAAAGATTACTATCATATTCTTCCCAATGGTGAGTCTTCTCTTGACTTATCATTATCTCCACTGTCTCTAATTGAGAATTATACTTCAAACAAACACCAAGATTATATAGGTAGTGCCCATAGATATACTCAGCAAGTGGATGAGCACAACCCTGTCCTATGATGACACGAGGTTGTATGTCATTAGACATCTTGTATGATAGTGACAAAACACCCTTCCAACGTTGGGTTCGCCTCACCCTATTTTTTTCACCAAATATAACTACTAAATGATGACCACCGTTCTATTCCCTTGTTACCCTCGCTCGACCCAGCTACACTCTTATTACCTGAAAGGAATTGTGAAGCAAAAGGGTGAGCACAACTAGCTCAGTAAAGAATGTCATGACTAAAGATAATTAAATTATCAATAGCCTTCATCAATAATAAATCAGAGATTTAGAACATATGGTAAATGATAAAAATTTCAACCATAGTTGCAGCGGAACATGCAATCCATTAGAAGAGTCAAATAGATCATAAAGTCCATTATCTCTTCCATGTTAAAAATCCACCAACAATATTTTATCCATGTAACATCACTCAATAGTTCCTTTCCACAATCATATGAATAACTCATAATCATAATTGTGACTATAAATTTTTCTTCGCACCCAGGACGAAGAATATTTTCATCACCTGTCTTTACCTGAAACATCAAAGATCATGGTTATACCAAATCACAGTTCCTGTTTATAATCATACTAACAAATCCATCTTTGCACTAGGGGCCAAAGATATTCATCAACAAACCATCTTTGCACTACAGGCCAAAGATATTCAACAACAGTTCATCTTTGCACTACAGGCCAAATATATTCATCAACAGGCCATCTTTGCACTACATGCCAAAGATATTCATCAACAATTCATATTTGCACTACAGGCCAAATATATTCATATCTCAAAGAAATATATAATCATTTCAGAATTTATATAAACAATAATTATAACCATGTTGATCAATTCACCATTGCACTTAAGCTTAAGATATTCAATTATAAATTCAATGGTCATGATCATACCAGTCACAATTCAACTTTGCACTACAGGCCAAAGAGAACCCTAGTCATGATCATACCAATAATCTATCCATCTTTACACTCCAGTGAAAGAGAATTTCAACATCAGGGTTATAAAAATGTTATATATGATGATAAAAATAATATGATTAACATATTGTTTTAACCTCAAGAGTAATATTCGTAACTCATGAATAGTAACCCCGACACAAAAGATAAAAATTCCACAATAAAATCCATTACTATCCCTTACTATCCCTCACAATCCCATACAATCCCTTACCTCAAAAGAGCAGTACTTCTGACTGGATATCGGATATGATGATGAAGGAAACTTGCACTGATGAATAGCAACTCACCAAGTATCTAAAAACTCACAAAATATGCTTCATAATATAGAGAGAGAAAGAGAGAAAGCTTATGTTTCTGGTGTGATTTTCAATTCTAACTTAGCCCTCTATTTATAGGAAAATTTTGGTAGGTTTGACCTGCAACCTGATGGCTTTACCTGCTACTATTCCCACCCACCACATTTGAAATATAATTCAGCACATTTCTTCACCAACCACAAGTGGAGCCCACCAATTCTAGAATTTTCCATCAAAATGATAAACTCCGAAAATTCAACAATTTCTGAACCAGTCATCTTGTAAAATTCATAATAAATCATACATTCATTTTTAACGGTTCAAAATTTGTGGGCATATACTCAACTTATATATGTATAACATATCCAAAAATTACCACGATCCAACGGTCGGATTAAAAATTATAACCCCCGCAAAATATCTCAAAAACCCTGATTTTTAATACCTCCATTCCGACAAAAATACGGATAAAAACCTCAACATTAACTCCTTCATTTTCAAACCACAAAAATATATCCCTCGTTTATATCCACATAAAATAAATATTTCCTTATCATATGAATCAATAATTAATTATTCATAAATAATATTACAGAATCACATTTATGACAACCAGGCCGTTCCCAGGAAAGAGGGGGCTTTCCAATAAGGATTTCTCCTTACTGGCGCGCAATTAGATGACCAAACCTCTCCTTAGACAGAACTTTCTAGACATTGCCAATAATGCTATCTAATAATATTATTCAAATAATATGAATTATTGATCTGATAATAGAAAATACTGTGCAGCAACAATTATTAAAACAACAATAATATAAAATATCAACGCAGCAATTATTGAATCAATAAAATAAAATATTAAATAATAACTACTGTAACAATTATTGAGTTGTGCCTTCTTACGTAAGAATCAATAATTTTAAAAATACTGTGCAATACCGTGTGCTACTGTGCAATAACGCGTATTACTGTATTTTAATCACCGGGTATTCCAACAGTGTTAACAGTAACAACTACGTCGTTATTTGTAAAAACTCAAATTTGTCGTTTTCCTTCACCCGACAGTTATTCGTTATGGGGCCCACAAATAGCTGCGCCGTCGTACGAATATTCCCCGACAGAGAAAGAATATTCCACGACCAACGAATATTCCCCGACAACAATGATTATTTTATAACCACTTGCTTATTTTGAAAAAAAATTCACATATCACCCTTAACTTTAATATTTATCAATTTTAACCATTTACTGAATAGTAATTATAAGAAAAATTGAATACTTTTATTTCATAAAATTCGGGGTCTTACAATCATGACCATTAATGAATACACGAATATCCTTGGCCATAGTGCAGGGGTGATTCGATGATGTGGATTATTTTATTAAGCTGAGTCCCAGCGATCACAATGTTGAAAAACCTTTTAAATCATAAAATATAGTAGAGTTTATTTCTACTTGACTCTTTTAGTGGATTGCTTGTTCCGCTGCAGTTAAACTTGATGTCTATTATATTTTATCAGTTTAACATTGTTGAAGGCTAATGATAATTTATTCTGCATTATCTTAGTCATAATATTTCTTACTGGGCTAGTTGAGCTCACCTTTTCTTTCACTGTTCTCTTCAGGAAATGAGAACGTAGCTGGGGTAAGTCGGGAAACGGAGTGATGATCCGAATGATAGTATTAGTTAGTAGTCCTTACTATTCTATGTAATGGTGTGTTAATAAATATAATGAGGACTCCTTTTGAGTATGAATACTCTCTAGAAGATAATATTTGTATTCAAACTCACAGTTTATGTTTTCTCGTATTGTACACGACAGTTGTATTAGTAAGTTGTATTTGTATTCTGTACTATGTATCTGACGATCCAAGATGGATGATGTATAACTAATTTTGGGGGCGTCACAGTTGGTATCAGAGCTTAGGGATGTGATCCCTGGCTAAGATGTGAGAATAGAACTAGGAGGGGAGAGACGGGGAATTCCTTCGCTAGTATGACCTACCTAAGTTTATTTGCATGGTATTTAATTGGTCGGTCATAATATAAGGATAATATATGACATATCAATTAACTTTTATTTTGTGGCAGTATCTGAAAATGGCATCTGAGAATGTTGAGAAAAGCAATGGAGCACAGGCGACTGTTGATTCACCACATATCAATAATCAGGATAATGTGCATCAGGAAGGTGACAATCTTCATGCAAATAACAACACTGACCAGATGATGAATGATGGAATGTTCAGAAACTTTATGCAGTTCATGCAACAACAGGCGAGAGCGGCTCCTGTCCAAAATATAGGTGGAAACACTGAAAACTCTCGGACGGTCACCGCTAAACAGTTCAAGGAGCTGGGACCACCAGAGTTTGTAACGACCCCAAAATAGGTCCATTCCACCCAACCCATTCTGAGTCGTTAAATACATGGTACAGAAAATAACTACAACTTTATTACAACAATTGTCGTGCAAAATACAACAACACATATGTTGTGAGTTTGAATACAAATATATACCAAATGTGACTCATGTTCCAACCGTGGACAGCACCTCACAATAACACCTTACATAAAGGTATAGTCAAAAACTGTTTTAGAAATTAGAATCTTTGGGAAGTGCTCAAGGAAACCTTCGTACATGGGAGGCCACGCGTCCAGGTTATGATAGATATCATATGGCCACAGAATTATCCTTGGTTGACCCAATAGACCCCAAAGAAAAATGAAAAGATTACTATCATATTCTTCCCAATGGTGAGTCTTCTCTTGACTTATCATTATCTCCACTGTCTCTAATTGAGAATTATACTTCAAACAAACACCAAGATTATATAGGTAGTGCCCATAGATATACTCAGCAAGTGGATGAGCACAACCCTGTCCTATGATGACACGAGGTTGTATGTCATTAGACATCTTGTATGATAGTGACAAAACACCCTTCCAACGTTGGGTTCGCCTCACCCTATTTTTTTCACCAAATATAACTACTAAATGATGACCACCGTTCTATTCCCTTGTTACCCTCGCTCGACCCAGCTACACTCTTATTACCTGAAAGGAATTGTGAAGCAAAAGGGTGAGCACAACTAGCTCAGTAAAGAATGTCATGACTAAAGATAATTAAATTATCAATAGCCTTCATCAATAATAAATCAGAGATTTAGAACATATGGTAAATGATAAAAATTTCAACCATAGTTGCAGCGGAACATGCAATCCATTAGAAGAGTCAAATAGATCATAAAGTCCATTATCTCTTCCATGTTAAAAATCCACCAACAATATTTTATCCATGTAACATCACTCAATAGTTCCTTTCCACAATCATATGAATAACTCATAATCATAATTGTGACTATAAATTTTTCTTCGCACCCAGGACGAAGAATATTTTCATCACCTGTCTTTACCTGAAACATCAAAGATCATGGTTATACCAAATCACAGTTCCTGTTTATAATCATACTAACAAATCCATCTTTGCACTAGGGGCCAAAGATATTCATCAACAAACCATCTTTGCACTACAGGCCAAAGATATTCAACAACAGTTCATCTTTGCACTACAGGCCAAATATATTCATCAACAGGCCATCTTTGCACTACATGCCAAAGATATTCATCAACAATTCATATTTGCACTACAGGCCAAATATATTCATATCTCAAAGAAATATATAATCATTTCAGAATTTATATAAACAATAATTATAACCATGTTGATCAATTCACCATTGCACTTAAGCTTAAGATATTCAATTATAAATTCAATGGTCATGATCATACCAGTCACAATTCAACTTTGCACTACAGGCCAAAGAGAACCCTAGTCATGATCATACCA
Organism: Panax notoginseng; assembly: GCA_016801055.1. NCBI lineage: Eukaryota > Viridiplantae > Streptophyta > Magnoliopsida > Apiales > Araliaceae > Panax > Panax notoginseng. The sequence continues at coordinate 64,999,405 of CM029013.1, read as the reverse complement.
ATAATCTATCCATCTTTACACTCCAGTGAAAGAGAATTTCAACATCAGGGTTATAAAAATGTTATATATGATGATAAAAATAATATGATTAACATATTGTTTTAACCTCAAGAGTAATATTCGTAACTCATGAATAGTAACCCCGACACAAAAGATAAAAATTCCACAATAAAATCCATTACTATCCCTTACTATCCCTCACAATCCCATACAATCCCTTACCTCAAAAGAGCAGTACTTCTGACTGGATATCGGATATGATGATGAAGGAAACTTGCACTGATGAATAGCAACTCACCAAGTATCTAAAAACTCACAAAATATGCTTCATAATATAGAGAGAGAAAGAGAGAAAGCTTATGTTTCTGGTGTGATTTTCAATTCTAACTTAGCCCTCTATTTATAGGAAAATTTTGGTAGGTTTGACCTGCAACCTGATGGCTTTACCTGCTACTATTCCCACCCACCACATTTGAAATATAATTCAGCACATTTCTTCACCAACCACAAGTGGAACCCACCAATTCTAGAATTTTCCATCAAAATGATAAACTCCGAAAATTCAACAATTTCTGAACCAGTCATCTTGTAAAATTCATAATAAATCATACATTCATTTTTAACGGTTCAAAATTTGTGGGCATATACTCAACTTATATATGTATAACATATCCAAAAATTACCACGATCCAACGGTCGGATTAAAAATTATAACCCCCGCAAAATATCTCAAAAACCCTGATTTTTAATACCTCCATTCCGACAAAAATACGGATAAAAACCTCAACATTAACTCCTTCATTTTCAAACCACAAAAATATATCCCTCGTTTATATCCACATAAAATAAATATTTCCTTATCATATGAATCAATAATTAATTATTCATAAATAATATTACAGAATCACATTTATGACAACCAGGCCGTTCCCAGGAAAGAGGGGGCTTTCCAATAAGGATTTCTCCTTACTGGCGCGCAATTAGATGACCAAACCTCTCCTTAGACAGAACTTTCTAGACATTGCCAATAATGCTATCTAATAATATTATTCAAATAATATGAATTATTGATCTGATAATAGAAAATACTGTGCAGCAACAATTATTAAAACAACAATAATATAAAATATCAACGCAGCAATTATTGAATCAATAAAATAAAATATTAAATAATAACTACTGTAACAATTATTGAGTTGTGCCTTCTTACGTAAGAATCAATAATTTTAAAAATACTGTGCAATACCGTGTGCTACTGTGCAATAACGCGTATTACTGTATTTTAATCACCGGGTATTCCAACAGTGTTAACAGTAACAACTACGTCGTTATTTGTAAAAACTCAAATTTGTCGTTTTCCTTCACCCGACAGTTATTCGTTATGGGGCCCACAAATAGCTGCGCCGTCGTACGAATATTCCCCGACAGAGAAAGAATATTCCACGACCAACGAATATTCCCCGACAACAATGATTATTTTATAACCACTTGCTTATTTTGAAAAAAAATTCACATATCACCCTTAACTTTAATATTTATCAATTTTAACCATTTACTGAATAGTAATTATAAGAAAAATTGAATACTTTTATTTCATAAAATTCGGGGTCTTACAGAGTTTAAGGGAGAGCCAAAACCACTTATAGCAGAAACATGAATAAAGCCGATTACCAAGATATTTGATGTCTTGGGATGCTCCGAGGAGCAAAAGGTTCCCTTTGCCGCCTTTATGTTGCAAGGAGAGGCAGATTACTGGTGGGAATCGATTAAGCGTACTCAACCTGCCGCACCGAAGATGTCTTGGGAGAAGTTCCAAGAGCTGTTCAATGACAAATATATTCCCGAAAGTGTTCGTCACATGAAGGAGGTGGAGTTCATCAAATTGGAGCAGAATAATATGACCGTGTCGCAGTATGAGGCTAAATTTGCTGAGTTGTCCCGGTTTGCGTCCCACTTGGTGGATAATGAAGAGCGAATGACGCGAATGTTTTTACGAGGTTTGAAACCTGAGATACGTCAACATCTTATCTCTCATAAACTGTGTTTGTATTCAGATGTTGTGAATAGGGCTCAGTTAGTGGAGCGCGATAACGAGTCAACGCAACCAAAAGAGAGCAGTAGGCAAAATGATAATACCAGTGAGAGCAGTCATCGAAGCGGTGACAACAAGCGTGGAGGGAATCAACAGGCCAGAAATGGTAACCACTTCGGTGGTAATCAGGGCCAAAATAATAAGAATGATCATTTCAAGAAGAGGAGATGCAACAATGATGGAAAGACGTCAGCACCAGCACCCGTTGTTAAGGAAGGAGAACGACCACCTATCATATGTTTCAAATTCGGAGGGGAGGGGCACATCAGTCCAAACTGCGCGATGCAGTCGAAAGCATGTTATAATTATGGAAGAGAAGGTCATTTAGCTCGATTTTGTCGTTTACCAAAAACAAGTTCAGCCAAGATGGAGACACCAAAAGCCGTCCCAGAAAAGTCAAAGCCGGTAGTGCAAGGGAGAGCGTTTGTTGTGACCTCCTAGAAAGCAAGGAACCCGAATTAGGTCATCACGGGTAAGCTTATCATAAACTCTAACGAAGTCTATACTTTATTTGATACCGGTTCTACCCATTCTTTTATTTCTCCTACTTGCGTTCATCGATTAAATTTGACTCCGGAGAAATTAGACTTTGATTTATCTGTTGAAACTCCATTGGGAGAAACCTTCATTACATCCATGGTTTATAAGTCTTGTTTGGTTCAAGTTGGTACCCACACATTACCTGTCGATCTGATTTCATTAAAAATACTTGCATTTGACGTGATTCTAGGGATTGATTGGTTAACTACTCATCATGCAAAAATTGATTGTTTTCGTAAGGTTGTTAGCTTTCATATTCCTAATCGACCTATTATGCAAATTCAAGCAACCAAACCATTAAAATCAATCGCTGTCATCTCAAGCCATAAAGCTATTCGTTTATTGAAAAACGGATGTCAAGCTTTCTTAGCTCATGTCACAGATCTAAACAAAAATACGTCAGTTTTGAATGATATTCCTATTATTAATAAATTCCCTGACGTATTCCCTGAAGAACTTCCTGGCCTACCCCCAGAGCGTGAAATTGAATTTTGTATCGACCTTGAACCCGGTACAAAACCCATTTCCAAAGCCCCATATCGAATGGCTCCTATTGAACTTCAGGAGTTAAAGATCCAACTACAGAAATTGTTAGACATTGGCTTTATTCGTCCTAGTACTTCTCCTTGGGGTGCTCCTATGCTATTCGTGAAGAAGAAAGATGGAAGTATGCGACTTTGTATTGATTATCGGGAGTTGAATCATGTCACCATCAAAAATAGGTACCCATTGCCACGTATTGATGACTTGTTTGACCAGTTGCAAGGAGCACAATTCTTTTCAAAGATCGATCTTCGTTCTGGATATCATCAGCTGAAGGTTAGAACTGTGGATATTCCAAAGACGGCTTTCAGAACTCGGAACGGGAATTATGAATTCCTAGTCATGTCCTTTGGATTGACTAATGCTCCTGCTGCCTTCATGGATATGATGAACCGTGTATTCAAGGAATATTTGGATCACTTTGTGGTCGTCTTTATTGATGACATCCTTATTTATTCCAAAAGCCGTGAAGATCATGAGCAACACTTGAGGCTGGTACTCCAAAAGCTTCGTGAATACAAGCTTTATGCCAAGTTGAAGAAATACGAGTTCTGGTTGGAGGAGGTAGCATTTCTTGGGCACGTAGTATCAAGTCGTGGAATATCGGTTGACCCGGCAAAGATTGAAGCTATTCAAAGCTGGGAGCAACCTAAATCAGTGACCGAAGTACGTAGCTTTCTTGGTTTAGCTGGTTATTATCGGAGATTCGTGGAAGGATTTTCTCGAATCGCTACTCCATTAACTCAGCTGACTCGGAAAGATACAAAGTTCGGTTGGAGCAAAGAATGTGAGAAGAGTTTTCAAGAACTCAAGAGGAAACTCATTTCAGCACCTGTTCTAACAATACCATCTGGCTCGGAGGGATTTTTCATCTACAGTGATGCTTCGAGCAAAGGGTTGGGATGCGTTCTCATGCAACATGGAAAAGTCATAGCCTATGCATCAAGACAACTCAAGGAATATGAGAGGAATTATCCTATTCATGATCTAGAGTTGGCAGCTATTGTCTTTGCACTTAAAATTTGGAGGCATTACTTGTATGGGGAGAAGGTGGATATCTTTACGGATCATAAAAGCCTCAAATATTTCTTCACTCAAAAGGAACTCAACATGCGACAACGACGTTGGCTTGAACTCTTGAAAGATTATGATCATACCATTCAATACCATCATGGAAAAGCGAACGTGGTAGCTGACGCATTGAGTAGAAGATCATATGCAAGTACGAGTGCAATATTGTCAACACAAAGGCCCATTTTGTGTGACTTGCAAAGGATGGAGATAGAGTTAAAGACTCCAGGGACCCATGTGATGATGGCGAATATACGAGTATAACCAACTTTAATCGATAAAGTTAAAGCTTCTCAAGCTACAGACCTGAAGCTGATGCGTATGAGGAAGAAAGTGCAAGAAGGTGCTATGCCGGAAGCAAGAATCGATGAAGAAGGAATACTTCGAGTCAACTCCAGACTTTGTGTTCCTAACAACCCTGATTTAAAGTATGAAATCATGATGGAGGCGCACAACACACCGTTTGCAATCCATCCTGGAAGTACCAAAATGTATCATGATCTTCGTCATACATTTTGGTGGAGCAATATGAAAAGAGAGATAGCGCTGTTTATCTCAAGGTGTTTAACTTGTCAACGAGTCAAAGCGGAGCATCAAGTACCCAAAGGTCCATTACAACCACTTAAAATTTCAGAATGGAAGTGGGAGCACATTACCATGGATTTCGTTACCGGTCTTCCTAAGGTTTCTCAAGGTATAGATGCGATTTGGGTCATTGTTGATAGATTGACCAAGTCTGCTCATTTCTTACCGATACGAGAAACTTATACACTTGAACGTCTTGCTCGTATGTACATAAACGAGATTGTAAGACTGCATGGTATGCCAGTATCCATAGTTTCTGATCGAGACCCAAGATTCACTTCACGATTTTGGGTTAGTTTACAAAAAGCTATGGGCACAGATTTACGATTTAATTCGGCATATCATCCTCAGACGGACGGACAATCAGAGAGGACTATTCAAACTCTAGAAGATTTATTAAGACTCTGTGTCCTTGACTTCAAGGGAAGTTGGGATAAGTTCTTACCATTGGTGGAGTTTTCCTACAACAACAGTTATCAAGCAAGTATTGGCATGGCTCCATTCGAAGCATTATATGGAAGAAAGTGTCGTTCTCCAGTATGCTGGGATGAGGTGGGTGAAGCAACGTTGTTGGGACCGGAGTTGGTACATATGATTACAGAAAAGATTCAAACGATCCGACAACGTATAAAAACCTCATAAGATCGACAAAAGAGTTATGTTGATCTTCATCGAAAGGACGTGGAATTTGATATAGGAGATCATGTGTTCTTACGTGTTGCTACATGGAAAGGAGTTACGAGATTTGGAAAAAGAGGAAAGCTCAATCCTCGATTCATCGGTCCATTTTTAATCCTCGATCGAGTAGGAACTGTGGCTTATAGACTCGCTTTACCGCTAAGTATGTCTCGTGTTCATAACGTTTTTCACATATCCATGTTACGCAAATATGTGAAAGACCCGAACCACATTATTGAGTTAGAACCGGACGAAATAGCGGAGGATTTGACGTATGAAGAAGTTCCTGTTCAAATCTTGGATAAGAAGGAACATATTCTACGCTCCAAGGTTATACCTCAAGTCAAAGTTTTGTGGAGAAACCACGATGTTGAGAAAATGACTTGGGAGTTAGAATCTGAAATGAAATCAAGGTATCCTTACCTCTTCGACATACCAGGTACGTACCCTAATTTTGAGGGCGAAATTTCATAAGAAGGGGAGGTTGTAAGACCCCAACTTTTATAAATAAAGATGAATTTTCTATAAATATCATTTTTGAATATTATGGAGTTAATTTGATATAATGTTATAGTTGTGGGTAATATTTATATATTTTGGAAAGTACGCAAGTTGTTATATAATATTCGATTGGTTGGGAATTATTCGTTTTAATAGGGAATATTCGTACAACGGCACAATCATTGGTGGACCCCACAACGAAATTATTATCGGATTGAGAAAACGACAAAAATATTTTATTAAAAATAACGGCGGAAGTTTTACCATTGATACTGTTGAACTACTCGGTAGTAAAAGTACAGTAATACGTGTGATTGCATAGTAGCACACGGTATTGATTATTAATGCTTATGTGAGAAGTCACTCAGTTTGATTCAATTATTGTCAGTTAATAATATGAATTATTTAGCGATAATGACGTTTTGTTTTATTCGTATTATTAACGTAATAAAACAGAAACATCTTTTTATATAAAACAGAATACTTTATTAAAGTTATTCTATAAATAGAATATATTATATTTTATTTAAAAGAATTTTCTTTAAATATGGACCGTCAGATTAAAGTAATCAATCTGGACCGTTCATGGATTAGTTACTATGCATTCTATTTTTCTATAAATAGCAGCTCATTCCTTCATTATTTATTACGAATTCACTGAACTCTAGAGAGAGAAACTATAGAGAGAGAGAAGAAGAGTATTCTGCTACTTAACTACTTCCTTATTTCAGCTCTTCTTTAAAACGGTAAGGGGTGTTATTCTTTCTTATTCATGAAGAGAACTGTTGTTGTTTCATTTCTTATTATTCTGTTGGAATAACCTGTATACGCGGTCTACCCTATACTTGGTGACATTCTTCTATTATTCTGTTGGAACATTCTGTCTGTGTGTTTTACACCGGACCAGGTTCTGTCTTTATTATTATTCTGTTGGAACATCCTGTTTGTGTGTTTTACACCGGACCTGGTTCCGTCTTTATTATTATTCTATTGGAACATCCTGTCTATGTGTTTTTCACCTGACCTGGTTCCGTCTTTATTATTATTCTGTTGGAACATCCTGTCTGTGTGTTTTACACCGGACCTGGTTCCGTCTTTATTATTATTCTGTTGAATATCTTATCTGTGCGTTTTACGCCGGACCTGGTTCCATTATTTATTACTCTGTTGGAATAACCTGTCTGTGCGGTCTATCGCATGCATGGTGATTTCTTTTGTTATTCCATTCTTTATTATACTCAGTTGGTTATGTTTTGACTTCTATACTCCATGAAATTTGTGGAATATCCTTGATAATTGCGGTTCATCCAGTATCTTTTCATGAAAATATTTTTCTAAGCATTCTTAAATTTTACTCCACAAAGCAGTATCATGTTGACAATTTGGACGTTGTTAATTCTTGGATAAATTAATTCTTGAACTTGTTTTATTGAATTCTTATATCATCCTCATATTTATAAAATGTTAAAAGTCATCTGTGGCCTGTAGTGCATAGATGGACTTGGTATGATTATGACCAGGAATTATTCGGTATAATCATGACCCTAATGTTACAAATGATGTGGTAAAAGTCCTCATTGGCCCGTAGTGCGTTGATGGACAGTTGTTGGCATGATCATGACCATTAATGAAAACACGAATATCCTTGGCCGTAGTGCAGGGGTGATTCGATGATGTGGATTATTTTATTAAGCTGAGTCCCAGCGATCACAATGTTGAAAAACCTTTTAAATCATAAAAGATAGTAGAGTTTATTTTCTACTTGACTCTTTTAATGGATTGCTTGTTTCGCTGCAGTTAAACTTGATGTCTATTATATTTTATCAGTTTAACATTGTTGAAGGCTAATGATGATTTATTCTGCATTATCTTAGTCATAATATTTCTTACTGGGCTAGTTGAGCTCACCTTTTCTTTCACTGTTCTCTTCAGGAAATGAGAACGTAGCTGGGGCAAGTCGGGAAACGGAGTGATGGTCCGAATGATAGTATTAGTTAGTAGTCCTCACAATTCTATGTAATGGTGTGTTAATAAATATAATGAGGACTCCTTTTGAGTATGAATACTTTCTAGAAGATAATATTTGTATTCAAACTTACAGTTTATGTTTTGTCGTATTGTACACGACAGTTGTATTAGTAAGTTGTATTTGTATTTTGTACTATGTATCTGACGACCCAAGATGGGTGATGTATACCTAATTTTGGGGGCGTCACATGCGCCGTCGTACGAATATTCCCCGACAATAAGAATATTCCACGACCAAATGAATATTCCCCAACAGAAATGAGTATTTTATAACCACTTCCGTAATTTAAAAATTTTATATATATCATCCTTAACTTTAACTTTTTTTTATCAATTTTACCATTACTAAATAGGAAAATTGAATACTTTTATTTCATAAAATTCGAGATTTTACATAAACCACAACGTTTTTATAAAAAATGTTGTAGTATTTTTTTTTACAATATTTTTTAATAAAATGTTATAGATATATATGAAAAAACGTTATCTTTTTAAAAAGATATTTTTTTTGTTTTAACTAGATAACGCTTTATTTTAAAAAACGTTAACTATGTAAAAAATACGGAGGAAAAAACCGCGACTTGAAAACTTAAAATTAAAAAGAATGTATTTTCAGCTTATGGAAACCGCGCTAGCTAGACTTTCTCTCTCGCCTAGGGTTTACGTGCTTCATTTTTTTCCACTTCGAATAGGATTTACTTCGATTTGGGAAAATTGCTATCACATATGAGAAATTGCTGGTCGATTACTTATTAAAGTAGTTAATCTCTCTAGATTTTTGTTGGGTCAAAGGTTTATGTGAGCTTCCATGGCGTCCTCTTCTTTCTCGGCGAAGCTTTGCTTTAATTCCAACTGCAAACAAGTGTTGGAACAATCGACGAAAGGCTGGCGCCGCTCCATGAACCAAGTTATGGAGCTTTGCGCCGGCGGTGAGCTCTTTGATCGGATCATCGAGAAAGGACATTACTCCGAGCACGCTGCCGCCGTGTTGTGCCGGCAGATGGTGACGGTGGTGCATAATTGTCATTCGATGGGAGCGATGCATCGAGATTTGAAGCCTGAGAATTTTCTATTGTTGAGTGCAGCTGAGGACTCGCCGTTGAAAGCCACATATTTCGGTCTCTCGTCTTCTTCAAACCAGGTACCACTGATTTTGATCTCCTTATTTATTTAATTGTGTATATCATAGAGTTTTTTGTTAAAAGATGCTCTGATATAAGATCATAGTGCTAGAAATTTGATAATTCTTGAGATTATAATATAGAATTGGTAAAATTGAGATGAACATATATCACATTCTATTTAGGCATTCAATTTCATCTATAATTTCTGCCCAATTTCTGCCCAATTTAAAATTCTATTTATGGGTATTGCTAGCTATATATATCATATTCAGTCAAGTAACTATATATATCACATTCTATTTAGGCATTCAATTTCATCTATAAATTGGAACTACTTCACTGTTTCCACTTCTTTGCAGCAATGGGAAGGATTAATTGAATTGTCCTAAAAAATATAAGAAATGCAGCTAATTTATTGGTTATTTGGCAATATATTATTTTATTAAATCCACCCAGGACATTAGCATACACCAGTGAATGCACTTCTCAAACCTTTTTGTTTTGCTTTCTGCTTCCATTACAGGCATATGGTTGGGGAAGAGGGGAACATGGGAGACTTGGATTTGGAGATGACAAGAGTAGCAAAATGGTTCCCCAAAGGGTTCAACTTCTAGTTGGGGAGGAAACTGTTCAGGTGATGTATGCATTGCTATCCTATGTTAGTCAATTGTCTTTGTTACCAAGACTAACCCGAGTGGGGTTTTCACGAAGTAGATAACATATATTGGCTGAACCGTTTTCTGAAATTGTTCGTTCCAGTACTAAAATAAGGCAGCACAAACTTTACTTCTCTTCAGATATAAATTGATTTACTTTTAACATTTGTTAGCGTTTTGAAGTTGCGTTGTTCATGATGCAGGTGTCATGTGGTGGCACTCATTTAGTTGCATTAACACGGGATGGGCGCATGTTTTCTGTGAGTACTGTTAAATTTCCCTTTCCATAAAAGTTGAATCTTATATTATTGTTGGGCTATGTTTGTTTGCAAAAGAGATTAAATAAAGGACTAATCATGTGATTGAAGGTGGCCTCATGATGTGTTTCAAAAATTCAGAATCCAACCTTGATGCTGCAACTGTTTCCATGACATGAAGCTGCCGACAGTTTTTCATCACTTCGAATAATATATTAACGTATATATTTCAAGTAAAGCAGTTTGTTTTCTATGATGATTAATCACAGTACTTTCTGCTACATATATGCTTCTGATTCGTTATTCATAGTTTTGCTTTTACATCTCTCTGATTGCAGGCTTATACCTCCACACAGTAATTAAGACAAAGCTTGTAGTTGATGCTTCAAGGGGGGGGGGGGGGGGAAACTACATATCAATGTAAGATTGTTGTTTCTCCGCGGAGATGTCAGTTAGCTCCTTGTCTAATTATTATAGAACTTAAATTTGCTGGTTGCTATTCACCCATTAAAAAATATCAGATATGTAGCTTTCTCTGGATTTTTGTACTATGCAAACTCTTGACATTTAATTTGGTCAAATGAGTAAGATAGTATTTTCATTCTTATTACCTTTGTCTCACAAAGAATGTCTTCTTCTATTGGTTGTGTACGCCACGGGATTTTAAAGCATCTTGAAGGAAATTTATGCATTTTATTATGGAGGAAGGAGTTTAATTCTGTATCTCACTCACAAAATTATGACAGGTGGGAGGATATTTTCCATTCATGAAATATTAACACGAGATATTAATTTTGATTTCCAACTTGTGTGCATCATAATCCATCTATATGTTTACCGATCTATGTTCTCTTTTTGCTCAAACAATGCAGTTTGATGTCACTTTTCCTGCCATTCCATGTTCGTTGCTCAGTCTTGATGCAATGGATATCAGTGGAGAACAACATCTTGGCATAGTATGCGATTCAGTGGAGTGTGCTTGTTTATCTATATTCACTCAACTCCTTAAGTTACCTCTGACATAGTTTGCCTTGCTGACTCATCATTTGTTGTTACTGATTTGTAGCCCATCTTTAATAAACTTGCAGAGACATGATATAAACAAGAAGAGAATCGATTTAGATGGTAATGTAATAGAAGTCAGGTCAGATGGCATTGGCGCCCCTAAGGTTAGAATTATGCTCCTATTTGTACATTTCCTTAAATTTGTCATACATAATTTGTATTAGTTGTGCATGGTTCAGTTTTCTGGATTTGGTTATGAACTGTGGTATTTATGTTGACCTTATAAAAAGGTCTAGGTAGTGTGGCATATGCTTTTGTGCTGCTTCTGGACAAGATGCTTGGGTGGCTTGGCAGAAGCAAATCATCTCTCACAATTTAATGCAGGGTGACTTTTGTGGTGGCATGGGATGTGTTGCCTCTTTTTCAGTTCCAATAAAAGAGCTCTAACTCATGCAAGCATACATGTGTCAACAAGTAATACAGAGCAAGTAAAGTATCGATCCCACAGAGAAAATTGTCAAAATTTAAGCTATTATGCATCAATTGAATCACTGTATTTATATACCTAGACTAATGACTATAATTGGTGAATTAAACTAATTGCAAATAACATCTAAAATAAGAATATTAATAGAATAAATCAAATTTGGAAATAATGGGATCCTAACTTCATTTAATATTTCATCCAATCACCACTATCATGCAAGAAGTGTTCACATATCACAGGGAAATAGCCAAGAGCACTAACAGAGTTATAACCATTTTTCATTGTATTATAACCTACTTACACAGTATCCACAGATGATAGACTTCATGTAATCATCAATACAACTAAAATCACTATATGTCTATGTGAAATTGCAATTATACTGAATTTAAGCACAAGCCTTTATTCTAGCTCATACGGTGAAACAATATATGTCTATCTAGTTCACAAAATATGCAAGCCATATTAAACAGTCCCATATTCGTATTCTATCATGATTACAATCCATACTCGCATGTTCATTGTCAATTCCATACAAGTACTGAAACGAATGGTGATCAAGCATTCATACATGTAAAACAATCATGATAGAAATCTCATATGATATGCAAAACATCCCTAGCATTCAAGCATGCAACCAAATTACATATTAAAATCCGTTAGAATCCCATAATGGAGTTTAGTTCATGACTGAACCAAAAGCCATTATGGGATCAAAGCTAAACATGGTTAATAAACAAACAATTAAAAAATGAAAGATAGAACGATCAAACCCCAATTGTTGAATATACACCAACGATAACATTCAAATCCTCATAATATTCTAGCAAAACAATAATAATAATCTACAATGATGGAGAATCCCAAGAAGATTTGGAAGAATAGGCGTTTCGGCTTTGTTCCACGTTGGAATCTCCCTCACAGTGTAAACCCTAGTTGCTATGATGAAACTACGTCCCAAAGTTATGAAAGATACCTCTGACACCAGCTTTGAATAGTTTCAATATTTGCTGGGTCAACAGATATTCCACAACTTGATACTACGTGCCCAAGGAATGCTACCTCCTCCAGCCAGAACTCGCATTTCTTCAACTTGGCATAAAACTTGTATTCACGAAGCTTTTGGAGTACCAGCCTTAGGTGTTGCTCATGATCTTCACGGCTTTTGAAATAAATAATGATGTCATCAATAAAGACGACCACAAAGTGATCTAAATATTCCTTGAATACCCGGTTCATCATATCCATGAAGGCAGCAGGAGCATTAGTCAATCCAAAGGACATGACTAGGAATTTATAATGCCCGTACCGAGTTCTGAAAGCCGTCTTTGGAATATCCTCAGTTCTAACCTTCAGCTCATGATATCCAGAACGAAAATCGATCTTCGAAAAGAATTGTGCTCCTTGCAATTGGTCAAACATGTCATCAATACGTGGCAATGGGTACCTTTTTTTGATGGTGATATGATTCAACTCCCGATAATCAATACAAAGTCGCATACTTCCATCTTTCTTCTTCACGAATAGAACAGGAGCACCCCAAGGAGAAGTATTAGGATGAATAAAGCCAATGTCTAACAATTTCTGCAGTTGGATCTTTAACTCCTGAAGTTCAATAGGAGCCATTCGATATGGGGCTTTGGAAATGAGTTTTGTACCGGGTTCTAGGTCGATACAAAATTCAATTTCACGCTCTGGGGTAGGCCAGGAAGTTCTTCAGGGAATACATCAGGAAATTTATTAACAATAAAAATATCATTCAAAACTGACGTATTTTTGTTTAGATCCGTGACATGAGCTAAGAAAGCTTGACATCCGTTTTTCAATAAACGAATAACTTTATGGTTTGAGATGATAGCGATTGATTTTAATGGTTTTGTTGCTTGAATTCGCATAATAGGTCAATTAGGAATATGAAAGCTAACAACCTTACGAAAACAATCAATTTTTGCATTATGAGTAGTTAACCAATCAATCCTTAGAATCACGTCAAATGCAAGTATTTTTAATGAAATAAGATCGACAGGTAATGTGTGAGTATCAACTTGAACCAAACAAGACTTATAAATCGTGGATGTAATGAAGGTTTCTCCCAATGGAGTTTCAACAGATAAGACAGTCTAATTTCTCCGGAGTCAAATTTAATCGATGAGCGCAAGTAGGAGAAATAAAAGAATGGGTAGAACCGGTATCAAATAAAGTATAGACTTCGTTAGAGTTTATGATAAGCTTACCTGTGATGACCTCATTCGGGTTCCTTGCTCTCTGGGAGTTCACAACAAACGCTCTCCCTTGCACAACCGGTTTTGACTTTTCTAGGACGGCTTTTGGTGCCTCCATCCTAGCTGAATTTGTTTTCGGTAAACGACAAAATCGGGCTAAATGACCTTCTCTTCCATAATTATAACATGCTTTGGACGGCATCGCGCAGTTTGGACTGATGTGTCCCTCCCCTCCGCATTTGAAACATATGATAGGTGGTCGTTCTCCTTCCTTAACAATGGGTGATGGTGCGACGTCTTTCCATCATTGTTGGATCTGCTCTTCTTGAAATGACCATTCTTATTGTTTTGGCCCTAATTACCACCGAAGTGGTTACCATTTCTGGCCTGTTGATTCCCTCGACGCTTGTTGTCACCGCTTCGATGACTGCTCTCACTGGTATTATCATTTTGCGACTACTCTCTTTTGGTTGCGTTGACTCGTTATCGCGCTCCACTAACTGAGCCCTATTCACAACATCTGAATACAAACACAGTTTATAAGAAATAAGATGTTGACGTATCTCAGGTTTCAAACCTCGCAAAAACATTCGCGTCATTCGCTCTTTATTATCCACCAAGTGGGACGCAAACCGGGACAACTCAGCAAATTTAGCCTCATACTGTGACACGGTCATATTATTCTGCTCTAATTTGATGAACTCCACCTCCTTCATGTGACGAACACTTTCGGAAAAGTATTTGTCATTGAACAGCTCTTGCAACTTCTCCCAAGACATCTTCAGTGCGGCAGGTTGAGTACGCTTAATCGATTACCACCAGTAATCTGTCTCTCCTCGCAACATAAAGGCGACAAAGGGAACCTTTTGCTCCTCAGAGCATCCCAAGACATCAAATATCTTGGTGATCTGCTTTATTCATGTTTCCACTATAAGTGATTTTGGCTCTCCCTTAAACTCCGGTGGTCCCAGCTCCTTGAACTGTTTAGCGGTGACCGTCCGAGAGTTTTCAGTGTTTTCACCTACATTTTGAACAGGAGCCGCTCTCGCCTGCTGTTGCATGAACTGCATAAAGCTTCTGAACATTTCATCATTCATCATTTGGTCAGTATTATTGTTTGCATGAGGATTGTCGCCTTCCTGATGCATATTATCCCGATTATTGATATGTGGTAAATCAACAGTCGCCTGTGCTCCATTGCTATTCTCAACATTCTCGGATGCCATTTTCAGATACTGCCACAAAACAAAAATTAATTGATATGTCATATATTATTCTTATATTATGACCGACCAATTAAATACCATGCAAATAAACTTAGGTAGGTCATACTAGCGAAGGAATTCTCCGTCTCTCCCCTCCTAGTTCTATTCTCACATCTTAGCCAGGGATCATATCCCTAAGCTTTGATACCAACTGTGACGCCCCCAAAATTAGGTATACATCACCCATATTAGGTCGTCAGATACATGGTACAGAATACAAATATAACTTAATAATACAACTGTCGTGTACAATACGACAAAACATAAATGTGAGTTTGAATACAATTATTATCTATTAGAGACTATACAAACTCAAAAAGAGTCCTCATTACAATTATTGTCACACTATTTAACAGAATAGTGAGGACTACTAGTACTATCATCTGGTCCATCACTCCGTTTTCCGACTCGTCCCAGCTATATTCTCATTTCCTGAAGAGAACAGTGAAAGAAAGGGTGAGCTCAACTAGCCCAGTAAGAAATATTATGACTAAGATAATGCAGAATAAATTATCAATTGCATTCAACAGTGTTAAATTGATAAAATATAACGAACATCAAGTTTAACTGCAGCGGAACAAGCAATCCATTAAAAGAGTCAAGTAGAAAATAAAATCTATTATCTTCTATGATTTAAAAGGTTTTTCAACACTGTTATCGCTGGGACTCAGCTTAATAAAATAATTCACATCATCGAATCACCCCTGCACTACGGCCAAGGATATTCGTGTATTCATTAATGGTCATGATCATGCCAACAACTGTCCATCAATGCACTACGGACCAATGAGGACTTTTACCACATCATTTGTAACATTACGGTCATAATTATACCGAATAATCCCTGGTCATAATCATACCAAGTCCATCTATGCACTACAGGCCACAGATGATTTTCAACATTTTATAAACATGAGGATGATGACAATGATATAATAATTCAATAAAACAAGTTCAAGAATTAATTTATCCAAAAATTAACAACGTACAAATTGTCAACATGATACTGTTTTGTAAAGTAAAATTCAAGAATGCTTAGAAGAATATTTTCATGAAAAGATACTGGATGAAACACAATTATCAAGGATATTCCACAAATTTCATGGAGTATAGAAGTCAAAACTTAACCAACTGAGTATAATAAAGAATGGAATAACAAAAGAAATCAACATGCATGCGATAGACCGCACAGACAGGTTATTCTAACAGAATAATAAATAATGGAATTAGGTCCGGCGTAAACGCACAGACAGGATATTCCGACAGAATAATAAATAATGGAACCAGGTTCGGCGTAAACGCACAGACATGATATTCCGACAGAATAATAACAAGACGGAACTAGGTCCGGTGTAAAACACACAGACATGATGTTCCAACAGAATAATAATAAAAACAGAACCAGGTCCGGTGGAAAACACACAGACAGGATGTTCCAACAGAATAATAGAAGAATGTCACCAAGTATAGGGTAAACCGCGTATACAGGTTATTCCAACAAAATAATAAGAAATGGAATAACAAAAGTTCTCTTCATGAATAGGAAAGAATAACACCCCTTACCATTTTAAAGAAGAACTGAAATAAGGAAGTAGTTAAGTAGCAAAATACTTTTCTTCTTTCTCTATAGTTTCTCTCTCTAGAGTTCAGTGAATTCGTAATAAATAATGAAGGAATGAGCTGCTATTTATAGAAAAATAGAATGCATAGTAACTAATCCATGAACGGTCCAGATTGATTACTTTAATCTGACGGTCCATATTTAAAGAAAAATCTTTTAAATAAAATATAATATATATTCTATTTATAGAATAACTTTAATAAAGTATTATATTTTATATAAAAAGATGTTTCTGTTTTATTACGTTAATAATACGAATAAAACAAAACTTTATTATCGCTAAATAATTCATATTATTAACTGACAATAATTGAATCAAACTGAGTGACTTCTCACATAAGCATTAATAATCAATACCGTGTGCTATTATGCAATCACATGTGTTACTGTACTTTTACTACCCAGTAAAAAATATTTTGACTAAGATAATGCAGAATAAATTATCAATTGCCTTCAACAGTGTTAAACTGATAAAATATAACGAACATCAAGTTTAACTGCAGCGGAACAAGCAATCCATTAAAAGAGTCAAGTAGAAAATAAAATTTACTATCTTCTATGATTTAAAAGGTTTTTCAACACTGTTATCGCTGGGATTCATCTTAATAAAATAATCCACATCATCGAATCACCCCTGCACTACGGTCAAGGATATTCGTGTATTCATTAATGGTCATGATCATGCCAATAACTGTCCATCAATGCACTACGGGCCAATGAGGACTTTTACCACATCATTTGTAACATTACGGTCATAATTATACCGAATAATCCCTGGTCATAATCATACCAAGTCCATCTATGCAATACCGGCCACAGATGACTTTCAACATTTTATAAACATGAGGATGATGACAATGATATAAGAATTCAATAAAACAAGTTCAAGAATTAATTTATCCAAGAATTAACGTCCAAATTGTCAACATGATACTGCTTTGTGGAGTAAAATTCAAGAATGCTTAGAAGAATATTTTCATGAAAAGATACTGGATGAAACACAATTATCAAGGATATTCCACAAATTTCATGGAGTATAGAAGTCAAAACTTAACCAACTGAGTATAATAAAGAATGAAATAACAAAAGAAATCGCCATGCATGCGGTAGATCGCACAGACAGGTTATTCTAACAGAATAATAAATAATGGAGCTAGGTCCGGCGTAAACGCACAGACAAGATATTCCGACAGAATAATAAATAATTGAACCAGGTCCGGCGTAAATGCACAGACATGATATTCCGACAGAATAATAACAAGACGGAACCAGGTCCGGTGTAAAACACACAGACATGATGTTCCAACATAATAATAATAAATACAGAACCAGGTCCGGTGGAAAACACACAGACAGGATGTTTCAACAGAATAATAATAAAAACGGAACCAGGTCAGGTGGAAAACACACAGACAGGATGTTCCAACAGAATAATAGAAGAATGTCACCAAGTATAGGGTAAACCGCGTATACAGGTTATTCCAGCAGAATAATAAGAAATTGAATAACAAAAGTTCTCTTCATGAATAGGAAAGAATAACACCCCTTACCGTTTTAAAGAAGAACTGAAATAAGGAAGTAGTTAAGTAGCAGAATACTTTTCTTCTCTCTCTCTATAGTTTCTCTCTCTCTAGAGTTCAGTGAATTCGTAAGAAATAATGAATGAATGAGCTGCTATTTATAGAAAAATGGAATGCATAATAACTAATCCATGAACGGTCCAGATTGATTACTTTAATCTGACGGTCCATATTTAAAGAAATTTTTTTTAAATAAAATATAATATATTCTATTTATAGAATAACTTTAATAAAGTATTCTGTTTTATATAAAAAGATGTTTCTGTTTTATTACGTTAATAATACGAATAAAACAAAACTTCATTATCGCTAAATAATTCATATTATTAACTGACAATAATTGATTCAAACTGAGTGACTTCTCACATAAGCATTAATAATCAATACCGTGTGCTACTATACAACCACATGTGTTACTGTACTTTTACTACCGAGTAGTTCAACAGTATCAATGGTAAAACTTTCGCCGTTATTTTTAATAAAAAACTTTCGCCGTTATTTTTAATAAAATATTTTTGTCGTTTTCTCGATCCGACAATAATTTCGTTGTGGGGTCCACCAATGATTGTGTCGTACGAATATTCCCTGTTAAAACGAATATTCCCCGACCAATTGAATATTATATAACAACTTGCGTACTTTGTAAAATTTATAAATATTACCCACAACTATAACATTATATCAAATTAACTCCATAATATTCAAAAATGATATTTATAGAAAATTCATCTTTATTTATAAAAGTTGGGGTCTTACAGTAGTTCAACTGTGCATCTGTAAGGGTCTTGCTGGCATAATAAATAACATAAAACATTTTCTCTTTCCTCTGCCCCAAAGCAGCCCCTACAGCGTAATCACTGGCATTACACATCAGCTCAAATGGCAAATCCCAATCTGGTGCAGTAATAATTGGTGCTGATGTTAATTTCCCTTTTAGGTGCTCAAATGCCGATACGCAAGCCTTATCAAAGTTAAACTGCGCATCCTTCTCCAATAAGCTGCATAGCGGTTTAGTTATCTTGGAGAAGTCTTTGATGAATCTGCGGTAGAAACCTGCATGTCCCAGAAAGTTGCGAACACCTTTTATCCAAGTAGGTGGTGGCAGTTTCTCTATAGTTTTCAGCTTTGCCCTATCTACCTCGAGTCCCTTCTTCGACACTTTGTGTCCCAGTATGATTCCTTCTTGTGCCATAAAATGGCACTTTTCCCAGTTCAGTACTAGATTTGTTTCCACACACCGCTTTAAAACCATCACCAAATTTTCAAGGCATAGATCAAACGAGTCCCCGAAGACTGAAAAGTCATCCATAAATACTTCCACATTTTGCTCCACCATATCTGAAAATATAGCCATCATGCATCTCTGAAAGGTGGCTGGAGCATTGCACAATCCGAAGGACATCCTTCTGAAGGCGAATGTGCCGTAAGGACATGTGAAAGTTGTCTTTTCCTGGTCTTTTGGAGCTATCATAATTTGATTATAGCCCGAATATCCGTCCAGAAGGCAATAGTATTCATGACTTGCTAATCTGTCCAACATCTAATCAATGAATGGGAGTGGAAAATGATCTTTCCTTGTAGCTTTGTTGAGCTTGATGTAGTCCATGCAAACTCTCTACCCTGTCACTATTCGTGTTGGAATCAACTCATTATTCTCATTAGTTACTACGGTCATGCCACCCTTTTTCGGTACACACTGCACGGGGCTCACCCATGAGCTTTCTGAGATCGGATAGATTATGCCTGCATCCAGCCATTTCAGTACCTCTTTCTTAATCACTTCTTTTATTATCGGATTAAGTCTCCTCTGTTGCTCAATCGACGACTTACTTTTATCTTCCATCAGGATCTTATGCATGCAAAACGAAGGGCTGATTCCTTTGATATCTGCTATGGTCCAACCAATAGCTGATTTGAACTCCCGAAGCACTCGTAGCAGTTTTTCTTCCTGAAAAGATGTTAATACAGAAGAAATAATCACATGTAGCTTTGAATCTTTATTTAAAAATGCGTACCTGAGGTGTTCAAGAAGTGGTTTTAATTCAAGTTCTGGAGGTGTCTCAAGAGATGGCTTTAATTTTACTGAGGATTCTCCAGCTTTTGTCAATGGCTCAACAGGTGTTCTGAATTTTCTGACTTGTGGAGTGGTATCCATATATTGCACAAGTTCGGCAATTTCCTCGTCCTTCAAATCTGAATTTTCAGCAATTACACTCCTCAAAGGTCAATCATCCACTAAACTCTGTACTGCATCATTCACGACTTGATCCACCAAATCAACCAGGAAACATTCCTCTTCATCTGCTGGAAACTTCATAGCTTTGAAGACATTAAAGGTGACCTCTTGATCATGAACACGCATAGTTAGTTCCCCCTTCTGTACATCTATCAGAGTCTTTCCTGTGGCTAAGAATGGTCTTCCCAGTATGATTGGTATATTTTTATCCTCCTCGTAATCCAAAATGATGAAGTCAGCCAGAAAGATAAATTTGTCCACCTTTACTAATACATCTTCCACAATTCCCCATGGATACGTGATGGATCTGTCAGCTAGTTGTAGAGAAATGTTTATCGGCCTTGGCGCCGGCAATCCCAACTGATTGAACACTGACAAGGACATTAAATTAATACTTGCCCCCAGATCGCATAAACACTTACTAAAACTCATCTTGCCTATTGTGCACGGAATTGTGAAGCTGCCCAGATCCTTCAGCTTTGGAGGTAATTTACGTTGGAGCACTGCACTGCATTCCTCTGTCAAGGCTACTATCTCAAACTCATCTAGTCTTCTCTTCCTTGACAATATTCCTTTCATTAACTTTGCATAGCCGGCATTTGTTCCAAAGCCTCGACGAAAGGTATATTAATCTGCAGCTTTTGAATACCTCCAAGAACTTACTGAACTGTTTGTCTTCCTTCTGTTTAATTAACCTTTGCGGATAGGGTACTTGAGGGTGAATCGGTGGTATTGGATTCTTAACCTTCTCCTCTGAACCTGTTTTATCTTTTTTTTCTTGTTGCACCTTAAACTTTTCCAGATTTTCTTTCTCTTCAGTGACCTGCTCTGTCTCGCGCGGCCTCCTTAGTATTGTCAGGCGCGGGCGCGCGACTTACAGTACCTGTTAAATCTTTTCCAGATCTCAATGTGATCGCTTGACACTGTTCCTTCCCGTCTCTTCTAGGATTTGTCTCTGTGTTACTTGGCAATGAACCCTGGGGCATGTTAGTAAGCATGTTCGCCATCTGCCTCATCTGCGTCTCCAGATTCTTGATAGCCACTGCTTGGCTTTTGATCATAACTTCAGTGTTTGCCATGTATTTCAACATCATCCCTTCCATCTCTGATTTCTTTTCTGGTTGTGGTGTAGCTAGGGTTTGATGTTGTTGTTGTTAAGAAAATCCCGATGGAAACGGTGGTTTTGAGGAAAATTGTGGCTAAGATGACTGTGGTTGAAACTGTTGGTTTGGCTAAAACTGATTCTGCTTTTTTCCTTAGTTATTTGACCAACTAAAGTTCGGATGATTGCGATTGTTGGGTGGTATGTGTTCTGAACTTGACCTTGGTCTTTCCTGTAGTTTCTCACATACTGCACCGACTCCAAACTGATAGCACATTGATCCGTGGAGTGTGACCCCGCACAAATCTCATAAACGAAGGCAACTATTTTCATTTTGCTCTATGCCGAAGTATCTATCTTCTTAGCCATAGCTGCCATCTGTGCTGACAACTGTGTAATAACATCTACCTCCAACACGCCTGCAACCTTGGGCTGTGGCATCCGAGCTGTAGGATTCTGATAATCATTCGCAGCCATAGTTTCGATAAGTGTATAGGCCTCGTCATAGCTCTTTTCCCATAATGCCCCTCCTGCGGCTGCATCCACAATCGGTCTTGACTGCCAACCCAAACCATTGTAAAATGAATTGATCACCATCCAATTTGGTATACCGTGATGCGGACACTTTCTTAGCATCTCTTTATACCTCTCCCATGCTTCATATAAGGACTCGCCCTGTTGTTGCTCAAACTGAGAGATCGCCGTCCTCATCTTTGCAGTCTTAGCCATTGGAAAGAACTTGGCTAAGAATTTATGTGCTAAGTCCTCCCATGTAGTGATTGACCCTGCTGGCAAAGAATGTAGCCAACTTCTCACTTTATCCCTCAATGAGAATGGGAATAGCCTTAGTCTGATAGCATCCTCTGTCACACCATTATATCTGAATGTGTCGCATATCTCGATGAAACTTAATAGGTGTTCATTCGGATCATCCGTAGCAGCACTCCCAAACTGTACCGAGTTCTGCACCATCTGAATAGTGCCCGTTTTAATCTCAAAAGTATTGGCTGCTATCGCCGGTCTGACTATGCTAGACTGTAGTCCGTTTATATTCGGCATGGAATAGTCTTTTAGAGCTCGATGCTCTTCTCTTTTCTCAATTCTCGGTTCTTCTGCCATACTAGATGCTGTACTATCTAACTAATCTTACAAATTTCTCCGCACACTCGCTTTCCAACCTCTTTCGTTTATGTTATCTTGTGCTGGTGTTAGTTCTGAGTTGGATGATCGTGTGTGCATAAAAATCTACAAGTACCTGAAATTAAAAACAAAACAAGAATAGAAATGAGAAACGATCAGAATTGTCTAACTCGTACAATATAGCTTTAAATTGATGATAATTGTTTAAATTAAAACGCCTTTCCCCAGCAACGGCGTCAAAAACTTATTGCCTCTTTTTTAGTTCCAATAAAAGAGCTCTAACTCATGCAAGCATACATGTCAACAAGTAATACAGAGCAAGTAAAGTATCGATCCTACAGAGAAAATTGTCAAAATTTAAACTATTATGCATCAATTGAATCACTATATTTATATGCCTAGACTAATTACTATAATTGGTGAATTAAACTAATTGCAGATAATATCTAAAATAAGAATATTAATGGAATAAATCAAATCCGGAAATAATGGGATCCTAACTTCATTTAATATTTCATCCAATCACCACTATCATGCAAGAAGTGTTCACATATCACAGGAAAATAACCAAGAGCACTAACAGAGTTATAACCATTTTTCAATGCACTATAACCTACTTACACAGCATCCACAGATGATAGACTCCATGTAATCATCAATACAACCAAAATCACTATATGTCTATGTGAAATTGTAATTATACTAAATTTAAGCACAAGCCTTTATTCTAGCTCATACGGTGAAACAATATATATTTATCTGGTTCACAAAATATGCAAGCCATATTAAACATCCCCATATTCGTATGCTATCATGATTACAATCCATACTCGCATGTTCATTGTCAATCCTATACAAGTACTGAAACGAATGGTGATCAAGCATTCATACATGTAAAACAATCATGATAAAAATCTCATATGATATGCAGAACATCCTTAGCATTCAAGCATGCAACCAAATTACATATTAAAATCTGTTAGAATCCCATAATGGAGTTTAGTTCATGACTGAACCAAAAGCCATTATGGGATCAAAGCTAAACACGGTTAATAAACAAACAATTGAAAAATGAAAGATAGAACGATCAAACCCCAATTGCTGAATATACACCAACGATAACATTTAAATCCTCATAATATTCCAACAAAACAATAATAATAATCCACAATGATGGAGAATCCCAAGAAGAATTGGAAGAATAGGCGTTTCGGCTTTGTTCCACGTTAGAATCTCCCTCACAGTGTAACCCTAGTTGCTATGATGAAACTATGTCCCAAAGTTATGAAAGATACCTTTGACACCAGTCAGATATCGTTTTTAAAACCAATTACAACTCATTTAATTAAAAATTAAAATAAAACAAATACACAGCTTCAGCATCGCGTGCGGTCGCGCGCCCCTCTAGTATGTTCCTCGCGCAGGCGTGAGACTTGCAGAATGTCATGCTCTGTCCAGCCGAGTACTCGCGCGGGCGCGCGCTCTCAAGGCTAGTCTGCCGCGCGACTTGCAATCTGCAGATTCTGGTTTTGATTCTGTCATGCTACTGCTACTGCTACTTGTTCATTCCTGCTTAATCTCCTTCCATGCTTGGTCTCCTTGCTCCATTGTACCTCCATGCCATGCATATCCCAGCTCTTGTGCCTCGCGTTCATGCGTCCATTAGCCTCGTGCCCTCTAATACCACCAAAACATGCCATTTTCTGCACTATTTCACCAAAAGGAGTTTTAAGTAAATGCAATGCAAAATAACATGAAATGCACTAAAAAAACACACTAAAATGTACTTGAGATGGGCATAGTTCGCGTGAATTGGTATTCAATAATTAGGTATAAATCCCACTTATCAGGATGGTGACTCAGGTTGTGTGTTGGCAATTGGTTTTGTATTGTAGGAGAAACAATCAAAAGTTTCTGTGCTTTGAGTTATGTTTGATGTCACAAACAAGTTCTGGTGTTCCATTTCAACCAATGGCATGATGCAACATGATTTGCAAGACTAAATTATCAGAGCTTCTGAAGCCCTTATATGAATGGCTTCAGCAGGTTCCTAAAAGAATGGCTACTGATGCTGCACAGAGAGCTTCTGAAGCCCTTATATTGGTATTTTTTGCAGCAAATGGGATGTAAAGAAGTTTCGATGCAAATGTTATATATATAGTAATTATATTGAAAAGTGAATTAGAGATGTATGGATAGTTTGGTATTATTGGGATGTAAATGTATTGTATGGTATTAATACTCTTTGTAATTTGGTATATTTTAAATCTGAGATGTATGGATATTAATATTATTTGTAATTGGTATATTTTGAATGTTTGATACATTTTGGCATTAAATAGATGACACCTTCTAAAACGTTGTATAAATGTGTTTAAATGTTGTCTGATATATCAAACCACAACATTTCATGCCAGAAAACGTTGTGGAATCATATCATCTACAACGTTTTCAAGTATTCAAGAATTTATGAAAAACAAATATACAACGTTTTTTAAGGAAAAAACGTTGTGTAATGTGTCAAACTACAACGTTTTAAAAACGTTATATAAAGGTGTCAAATATACAACACCCTTAAATACGACGTTTCTGTGATACCTTCTACAACGTTTTTTACGCATTATCTATTTATTGGTTTGTAGTAGTGATTGCAAAGTAGATATAAAGATTGTGAATGCTTTAAGAAAGAGAGAGAAGGCTATGTTTGGTTTGACAAATTTTTTCAGTTTTTACTTTAGTTAGTTTCTATTTTAATCATTATTTTACCTTTAAAAATAAGTGAAATCGTAAAACCGATCACATTTCACCGTTAAAAACTCGGTGGATGCATTTTAGAACACTTCTTGTTGGATATTTTCATTATCCAAAAAATATATAATAAATATATTATATGTTATTCATGTAGCCGACAAATGAATTGGTTCAATTGGATACGAGAAAGGTGTTGTAATGTTAAGATTTCGGGTTTATGTTATGGCAACAACATTTTTATAATATTTTTTTAATTAATAAAAAAAGGCTAACGGTAATATTTAACGGGATAAACAAACTTGGGATGCAACAAAGGGATGTTTGAATATTAACATGCCTCTTCAAAGGGTGTTAAGTTCCAAATCTACCCAAAACAACCACTTCGACTTCAATCCTTCTCAAGTTTTTAAAACATCAAATCATTCTAAATTCTTTTCAAGTTCATAGAAAATTTTTCTTATTATATTTTCTTCTCTCTCAGTTATAGTTTGCACTAGTTTTATTCCTACATAACAAATTCTAGTACATAGTAAAATCTGGGTTCGTCTTATCTTGGTAGACTAATTCGCAGTAACCCTGTGTAGCAAAAGTAAGGGGCAAATATAGTTTTAAGGAAGAGTGGTCAACTATTCGATTCAGGCGGTAATATTGTTGTTCTATATCATATTACAAAGCAGTTACAACGATCTTGAGACTATATTACCATGAAGAATAACAATGCAAAAAATAGCTTGAATCAAATTAACAAACTCGAGAAGTTTGATGGATTATTCTTCAGACGTTGGAAAAGGAAAATGTATTTTTGCTTAACGACACTAAAACTTTCTCATGTGCTAAATGAAGAGAAAATGGAAGAAAAAGAAAATGAGACACCGGCAGAAATGAAGAGTCGAATAAAATGAAAACAAGATGACTTTATGTGTAAAGGGTACATTCTAAATGCGATATCCAATTCATTGTACGATGTATATGAAGCCAAGTTCATGGAAAAGACGACAAGAGAATTATGGGAGGATCTCGACAACAAATACAAAATCGAGGACGCCAAAAATAAAAAATTTCTAGTAAGTTCATAATTTGATTATCAAATGATACATAACAAATCTGTTATGCTACAAGTACAATATGAACTTCAAATTATTATGAATCAAATTGTGTCAGAAGGCCATAGCCTTGACGAAGGGTTTCAAGTGTCGATAATTATTTCAAAGTTACCATATTCATGGAAAGATTGTCAAAAGGAATTGAAACAAAAGAAAGATGCAATGACTATGCAAGAACATATTAAATTTCTTTAAGTTGAAGAAAATTCTCGAAACTTGGAAAAATTAGAAATCGAAAACAAAAGTGCTAAAGCTCTTGTCATAGAAATGCATCTAAACTAAGGGCCAACAATAAAAGAAAGCGTTGTGGTCAAGATAACACTTCCGAAAATAAAAAATCGAAAGGTACTTGTTAGAAGTGTGGTAAGCCATGACACTTCAAGAAAAAATGTATTTTGTACTTGAAGCAAAGGTAACAAAAGAATGACCAATTAAATATGGTAGACAATGAAGATATTGCTGCTATGATTATGGACACTAACATGGTTGGAAATAACATGGAATGGTGGATCGATTCTGGAGGAACCAAGCATATTACCAAGAATAAAGCAATATTTAAAACTTATGAACCTATGAAGGACAGTCAAGAACTGTTCATGGAAAATTCATCAACTACAAAAGTGATGGGCAAAGGTAATGTGGTTCTTAAGTTATCATTCGAGAAGACAATCACTCTTAATGATGTTCTTCATGTTCCACAAAATAGGAAAAATATTGTATCTGTTAGTCTTTTAAACAAACATGGCATAAAAATCTTTTTTGACGCTAATTGTATTGTATTGTCCAAGGGTGACATGAATGTCAGAAAAGGATATGAATCTATTATTGGCATGTACAAACTAAATGTTATTAATGAAAATTCATCTTTTACTTATATGGTTTCTACTTTTAATGTTTGGCATGCTAGATTAGGACATGTAAATTTTAAAAGTATGCGTAACATGAGTAATCTTAGTTTAATTCCTAAGATAATTTTTTTGATTTAGAAAAATGTGCTATATGTGTTAAAATCTAAAATTGCCAAGAAATCTTAAAAAAGTAGAAAGAAATTCATAAATATATTATAATTGATTCATTCCGATATTTGTGAATTTGAGGGTATATTAACAAGGGGAGGTAAAAGATATTTTATAACATTTATACATGATTGATCTAGATACACTCTAGTTTATTTGTTAAGGACTAAAGATAAGGCTTTAGAAAAATTTAAAATCTACAAGACTGAAGTTGAAAATCAATTAGTTCAAAGAATTAAAATTCTTAGATCGGATAGAGAGGTGTAATAACCCGATAATTTTATATAAATAAATAAGAAATTTTGCATATAAATTTTTTTTTATTTTAAAAGTGAGAATATGTACCATGAAATGTGTATGTATATTTATGTGATAAATAAAAATATATTTATTACATGAATAATTACAAATAATTTTATTTTAAATTATTGACCATTATAAAGTATATTCTTATAATAATTAATTTTATAGTAGAAATAATTTTATTAATTATTTTCTATGAAAATATGATTATTAGATTATTTAAATAGAATATGAATGATTATTAGAATTATTATAATAATTATTGTATTATATGAATTTTAGTTCAGATAATTAAGTTAATTATTTTAACTTAATTAATAATGCTATATATGCAAGATAAATCAGATATGGAATCCAAACCCTAATTTTGAATTTAGAATAAGCAAAGAGAATATTAATATAAAATTATTTTTATTTCAGTGCTATAAAATATGTACTGTATATGTATATTGATAATAATTGGTCAATTATTGTGTACATGATAAAACCCTAGCTTTACTGATAAACCCTAATTCAAAAAGTCAAGTATGATTAAGTCGTTATGTAGTCGTGTTCAGGTTAATAATGCCAGATATATATTTAATTAGGAAAAACTCTAATTATTAAAAACCCTAAATTCTAAAATTTGAAACCCTAATTAGTAATCTTAATTGTAATTTGTGAAATTTAAATATAATTTTCATGTGCTATGTAATTAGAAAATTGAAAATAATTAGGAAACCCTAATTTTCAAAAATTAAAAAGTTAAATTTTTATTTTATTTTAAACCCTAAATTGGAATCCTAGAATAAAATTCTAATACCCTAGGGTTTAAACCCAAAGGGTCAAACCCTAAGGGTTGGAGTAGATTGTCAAGAATGCCACTAAAATTAGATAACAAATGACCAAAAAGCCCTTTTTGTCCCATTCTTGGATTTGTTGCTTGCAAATCTTGTCATATCTTGAAAGTCACCAACTCTAGATATTAACACATGCTCAAAATTTCAGCCAATCTTATCCCCTTTAACACCTTGCAAGTTTAGATTCAATGCATCTAAGTTATATAAATAGATTAAGAGAGAGAAAAGTGCACATTTTTGCTCATTCATACACTTATACTCATCCAAGACCCTCTCTCTCTAAAACCCATGAATTCTATTGCTAAATCAGTTCCAAAATCAAGCCCCATTATCTCCTCTATCAGATCAGAACTTAGATTCAAGCATAGTTCATAGAAAGGTATAAAACCCTAATTAGAATCTGATCTTGCTAGATAAGTTATATGTTATGTTTGAGTGTTAAAACATGTTGTTTGTAGTGCAAATAGATGATCTGGTTGATAGATGTTAGATCCATAACATCTATAGGCTCGAATTTGGTGTTTTTTAAAATCTGGAAAAACAAAAAATTTGTGTTTGACAGCCGAATGTCAGATCAGTAGATCTTTCTCTGTTTATTTTTTTGGTTGCTTAAATGTTTAAAATTGTAGTATGTCATGAGTTCTTTGATGTGGAACCTGAATCAGGTCCATATCTGTTATAGATTAAAAAATATAAGTGGCAAAGGCCATTGACCGCCATGACTGGACAAATCTGGGCACCCAGAACTTGTCCAGATCGATTTGACAAGATGTTTAAAGACTCGGATCTTGCACATGTTTGATGATTTGTTATATTGTTGTAACTAAGTTGTAGTCTGGTAGATGAACTTTATATTCATGCCTTTAAATCACTAAAATATCAAGTAGGTTGATCACATTGACTTGTCAAAGTAGATAAAAAGATGTTGAGAGCTGTTTTCTAGGTAACCCAGAAAACGTTTAAAGCCTTATTTCTGACAAGGTTGACCGACATGGATCTGATGATTGTGTTGTTGTTAGACTATTTATGTGATAGATCTATACTCTGACATTTTGTCTACACACTGGAATCACTAAATCACAAAATCATCACACGGATAGCAAGTGTGGAAGCCAAATGTGCTTGCACGAACTATTCTTCATTTCTGGGTAACCCAGAAAATAAAGAACAGCTCTGACAACCTTTTTAATGGTTTAGAACTTTCTGATTAATGATGTTTAGACTTGACCATTGTTTCAATATGTACTCTGTTAGTTTGTCTACAAAGCCCGACGTCTAAAACACCTTTACCATGAACAAATTTCACGATATAAGGCCACCAAGGTCGTTGACCGGCCATGACTGATTTTCTGGGCAGCCCAGAAACGTGATGAACAACTCTGACAGTATGTTCTGAGCCTAAGATCTTGCTTGTGTGTTATGTTTATGGTCCAGAACTTGCTTGATAATTATAGTATTACATTAGTACTACAAGATCTAATCAATAGCTAGCCCAGAAACATCATACACAGTAAATTATTCATGGTCGAACTAGCTAGCTCGAAACTGAGTTTGAATGTTCTGGGTTTCTCAAGAACACCTAAGGCGACACTTTCTGTCGTTAAAGGCTATAGCGACAGACTTTTTAATTTTAATTAATTTATTTTCTAAAAATTATTTAAAAATAAAATTTTAATTCTGAAATTACAAAAATTATTTTAAAAATTATTTTAAGTTATAAAAATTAACTTTAATAATTTGACATATATTTTTCATAAATATTATTATTTATTGGGATATTATTGATATTTAGTTTATTTAATAAATGCATTAAATAAATTAATTAAAAATAATATTATTATATTAAAAATCATTTTAAATGATAAAAAGGTATTTAATAATATTTTAGTCATAAAATATAACTTTTAATATTTTAAGATAAATTTCATTAATTATTTAATATTAATGATATTGGATTTATTAAATAATTATATTAAATAAATTAGATTAAAAAATGATTTAAATATTATAAAAATCATTTTAATGAATATAAATAGTATTAAAAATATTGTAAGTTATAAAATATAACTTTTAATATTTAAAGGTAAATTTCATTAATAATTAAATATTAAATGATATTAGAGTTATTTAATAATAATATTAAATAAATAGTTTAAAATGATTTTATTAATTTAAAAATCATTTAAAAAGGACATAAATGGTTTAAAATATTTAAGTTATAATTAATGACTATTATATTTTGATAAATAATACATTAATATTTAAATATTAATTATTTAAAATTAATTTTTAATATTTAAAAATCATTTAAGGGTAATAAAAATATTTTAAAAATATTTTGGGTTATTTAAATAACTTTAATATTTTGGCAATGATTTCATTAATAATTTAATATTAATTAAATATTAAAAATAATATAATTATTTAATATTTAAATCATTTAAAAAATGATTCTAGTTTGAAATATCATGATAAATTATAATAATTATTTAAAAATTATTATAAACTTTGAAAAATAATATGACTGATATTTAAATTATCTAAAGTAATATTGAATTATTAAATAAAGTTTTAGACTCGATAATTACCCGATAAAGCCATCGGTACACTGAAATTTTTCAGAAATTGATCTGGACTTAGATAATTTGACTAGATACATGTCTGTATGTAATACAATGACTGCTAAACCTATGTGACAATGTGATTAGGTTATGTGCTGACTGCAAATGGCAGTACTATTGATATGATATAATATTCTAATCGAATGAATTATCTTATAATGATAGGTCTTGATATAAAAGATAAAATTAAGTTGCGTAATTGTAAGCAACAACTCAGACAAGTATCCTAACTTTATATTTACTTTATGCAATGGACATGATAAGAAAGTTTTTAGAATTATATTATCATTGTGCCAGATTATTAACTTTATTGTTATTGATTATGTATCCAAACATTTTATTCATACAAGTTCTCAAATTATCCGATCATTGTTTACCAATGCAATATTATTATACAATCCGATATTTATTCTTTCGTTAATTTCTAATTATGGTTATACAAGTATCCTCACTTGGATAATCATTATATTTTATCATATGTTGTTACATACTTATTGGTTTCCAGTATGTATAATGTAAGACCCCGAATTTTATGAAATAAAAGTATTCAATTTTTCATATAATTACTATTCAGTAAAT